>RJWK010041794.1:0-19425 GCA_004363435.1 Platanista minor | reverse complement strand
GTCATGAAGAACCTAGGGGCAAGACGGGAATGAAGACACAGACCTACTAGAGAATGGACTTGAGGATACAGGGAGGGGGAAGGGTAAGCTGGGACAAAGTGAGAGAGTGGCATGGACATATATTCACTACCAAACGTAAAATAGATAGCTAGTGGGAAGCAGCCACATAGCACAGGGAGATCTGCTCGGTGCTTTGTGACCACCTGGATGGGTGGGATAGGGAGGGTGGGAGGGAGGGAGACTCAAGAGGGAGGAGATATGGGGATATATGTATATGTATAACTGATTCACTTTGTTATAAAGCAGAAGCTAACACACCATTGTAAAGCAGTTATACTCCAATAAAGATGTTAAAAAAAAAAAAAGATATGCCCATGTGCTGATAACTTCAACTCTACATGGCCAGGTCAGATCTAGTGGACAAATTTCCTTAGATTTCCCAAAGTCGCCTCAAACTCAGCATGCCCAATATAGAACTCACCTTCTCCACTACATCTCCATCTCTCCCTGTATTCCCTAACTCAGTGATAAGTAATGAACTGGGGAGTCATCTTGGACCCTTTCCCCTTTGTTCCACTCCAAATAGAACTTATTGTCAGAGTCTGTGTATTCTACTATTCTTGAATCCATGTGCTTCTTAACCATTATGACTGCCACTACTCTGGTCCAGGTCTTCATCATCTTTTAAATTGCAGTGTCCTATCTTATGTCTCTGCCTTGAGGCTGGCCTTCTTTTATCCATTTTCCATATAGCATCCAGAATGTTATTATTCTTGCCACTTCTCATCTTTAAAATGCTTCAGTGATTCTCCATTGTTCTCAGAATTAAGTCTAAACTCCTTAATATGATTTAAAAATCATTAATGATTTGGTGATTTGCACACTTTTTCTGAAATTCTCTCTACGTTGAACTAGATGCATTTTTCCACATGCACCATCTCTATACATTCCAAACCTCTGAGTAGGTGATGCCCCTACTTAGTGTGTCTTTCCATTCTTCCAAGTGGCTCACCGTTACTCTCCTTTTTGCTAAGATAATACCTCTGAACAGATTCTTTCCTCAATCCCACCTCTCTCAAGGCTGAGAAACATACCCTTTTATTATCCTTCATGTTACAATTATCACGCTGAACTTCACTCCCCTCTTTACCAACAGCTCTTCAACAGTTCCTTAAAAGTAGGGCTAGTCTCATTAACTCCTGTGTCCTTAGCATCAAACTCAATGTCTATTTTAGAGTCTCTGCTCAATCAATGCTAACAAACAAAATTCCCAGTAGTATGAAGAAAGGAGCTTGTCTTGGCAAATCAGTGAGAGAGAGGTAGGTGGAACTGTTAGAAAGACACAGGTCACGTTGTAGGTGGCAGCTTTTCTGTTCATTACAGCTCTCAGCTTCTTATAGCAGGGTATCTGGAAAAAGGTGTACCTAAGATAAGTGGAGAAGGCGTAGTCTCATTAGGCTGAATGACATATTTTTGTCTTCCAAGATATCGTAATAAAGTATTTTTTAAAAGACTTTACAACTAAATTTTTAATTTACTTGCAGCAGCATTTTTTTTTTTCCCCTAGGCTCCATTTGCTTCCAGAACCAGATGGGGGATTCTGGTTTAACTGATACAATTCCATATTCTGAGTTCTTACTATTTTTTTCTACTTCAGTTTCTGGGTTGTATGTAGTAAATTGCCCAATATACACCTCATCAACAGTAGGTCAGAGAAGAATGAAACTCCTTCAGGTTATGGAGTTGGCACTCTTCTTTGGTGAAGGATGAACTCATGCCATTCTAAAAGATCTGCACATCTGTGGGGTCTCTTTTTACAGGGAGCTGCACTTCCAAACTTTGAAGGAGATGCCGTGTTTTAAAAGATTGCAGTTCATTTCCTACATGCATATTTGACTAGGGAAATTTCGTAACATAAACCAAAGTTTAGGAAATAAACAGCAAATGAAGAAGCATATAGATTGGCAACAAACTCTCTGGTTCAGCATGAACCAGAGCCCTCTCTGGTCCAGGGCTTTCCATCTGTGTTCCATCAGAATTCTGCGTCCTAGAGGCCATGTGGGTTTCACAACATCTCCTGATTTCTGTTTCATCAGGTCATCTGCTTTAGCAACCTGCAGAGCACAGTTTTGACGCTGATGCATGTCTAGGGTTGATGATCCCTTTCTAGACCACGTTGCGGTGCAAATTAGTGTCAATTTGGGAACTAGATATACTTATTCCTGCTTCTGTGCCTTTCCTTATGCACTTTCACCCAGGAATTGCCCTCGAATACATATCTTCATTCTATATCTTCTCTGCTTATCTAAATATTATTTTTCAGGGTTCAGTTCATTTTATTTTCCCCTGCAATTAGGGCATAGATCATGGTCTCTAGGCGCTTTGCCATACTATGTGCCATTCTCTTAAATTATTTCATGTTCTTTTACTTTATATGTAAAAGTATGGCCTAGTGTAACTTGTAACTCATTTTGAGGCCATTCAAGTGCCGTGCTTCATTTGAAATGACACTTCAAGCTGTTCGTATCACATTTCCCATGGTCTTATCTGAAAACCAGGTTAGCACAGGCACGACTTGGGGCTATCAGAACATTCTCCTAGTATTTTCTCTGGCTTTTAGAATTATTATATAGGGTTTTTTCTTTTGTGGGGATTAGCCCACTCTGGCTGTCATGTAACTAGTCAATTTTCCGGTCACCCAGTATGGGACAGTAAAAGAATTAAGAGGTGAAATTGGAGGATTAGAAATTAGAAGAAACTGGTTAATTTCTTTGTCCCTTTAATTCCCAGTTATGAGAAAGGAATTGGATCAATTACATTTTACTGAGCTTGATCTCAGTGTTCTGTAGCTTAATACCATCAGCACCTAGTACCAGCGCCTGACACATGAAAAAGTCTTTCAATAAATACTTGTGGTAGAGGTTTATCACACTAGGGAGGGTGGCTATAAAAGATAAAAGTAACCTCATACTAAAATGGAAATAACATTAATAGCTTCCCTGCCAATTGGTCACTACATCTTTGATTGTCTTTGGTATTTCAGAATCAGTAAAAATGGTGTTTTCAAAGAATCTTATGAGAAATGCATCTATATTCTTGTTTGGCAAGCTAAAGTTTTGGGCAAGAATATAGTCCAGTAATAAAGAATGATGTAGAAATTTTTATATGGTAACTATTTAAGTAGAAGATGGCATTTTAAACTAAGTCCAGAGTTACTATTTCAGACCTGACGTGGGGACATGAAAGGTAAGCAGAGACCCCATTGAGAAAATCTCTACTTGTCATTCCTAATGGCTTCACTGTGTCATGAGAAAGCCAGAAAAATCTTCACTGAATTAGACTCCTAGGTGACCTTCTCCTAGAAATAGAGCTCTGAGCCAATGACATGTGGTGGCATTTTATATGCTAGTGACCTTAGTTTCTGGATTCTCCCCCCTAACAATTAGCTCATTTAACTGAAACATATTGATTAAAAGAATCTATAAAATGAAAAAGTAAAACAAAATAATAAAGTTGAAAAATATGTTATAATTTTAAAAATCTGGTTATATAGTCATGATTATGAAGTATTATTCTGATCTGAATGAAGCAAACTGTTCAGCTTCTATGCTTTAAATGATGTTTATTACTAATACCTAATTACTTGAATTTGAGCATTCAAGAGCTAAGAGGTGATATACCAGTGAGTTCTCTTGGCTCATACTTCCCAGTTTATATTGTTATAAATTGGTGTCCTAAAGTATGTCACTTTTTAAAGTTTTTCTTTCTTAAGATGAAAAAAAGTTGCTCAATAATTATATCTTTCAAATGGCAGTGACCTTCTGGAGATATGACTCCTCATCTGCCTCTTTCCAAACTGGCTTCTCAGCCTAGCTTCCTTGTCTTTGTTAATGGTAGATTGGATCTCCCAGTCATGAAGGCTAGAAACCTCAGCCTGAACTTGGACTCTCCTCTCTCCCTGTGAACCATCGACTCATGGTGATTTCCACTTGGCGTGTGTTCTACATCTGGACTTTGTGTCCTGTTTCACTATTCCCTCCTCAGTTCAGGTTCTCAAATAATAGCCTTCTGCCTTATCATTAAGCCTTTATTCTCTCCCACTTCAACTCATCTCCTGTAACGTCATAAGACAAATATCGATTTTGCTATTTTCTTGCTCAAAAGCTCTTAGTGGCTTCCCATTTCCTCCAAAAGTATAATAAGCACAATTTGACTGAGGAACGTCCGCAGCAGCATTATTGATAATGGCAAAACATTAGACTCAACATAGATGTTCAACAATGGGCAAATTGTTAAATAAAATGTAATTAAAAGCTTATGATGAAATATTATTTGACCTAAAGGTGCTGTTTCTGAGGAAGTTTTTGAAGAATTTTTAATGTAGGAAAATGTGCAGTGGAGCAGAGTGTAACTTGAATATGCCATCATAAAAAGTATTCCTGTGTATGTAGATGTTACCAGTGGTTATCTCTGGACGACCCAATTGTGGGGAATTTTTCTTTTTGGCTACATTTAAAATTTTTTCTACAATGAATGTGTATTTTTATACATGTTTTATTTTATTATTTTTAATTTTTTAAATTTTATTTTATATTGGAATGTAGTTGATTTACAATGTTGTGTTAGTTTTAGGTGTCAGCAAAGTGATTCAATTATGCATATATATATATATATTCATTCTTTTTCAAATTCTTTTCCCATTTAGCTTATTACAGAATATTGAGTAGGGTTCCCTGTGCTACACAGTAGATCCTTGTTCATTATATATTATTTTATATATAGTAGTGTGTATATATTAATCCCCAAATCCTAATTTATCCCCCCCTGCTCCTTTCCCCTTTGTTAACCGTAAGTTTGTTTTCTAAGTCTGTGAGTTTCATAATCAGAAATATTTGCTCCAACAATGGGGATCTGGAGGGGAACTTGTGACTTAGTTTAGTTGTTCTTAATGTATTTTTGGACTACAGGACTCTTTGAGGATCTGATAAATGATATGGAACTTTTCTCTGAAAAATAAACATCTGCCCATAGACAAAAACTATGGTGTATAATTTTGGCAGAATTTTAGACCGCAGATTCAGAGCCTTTTAACAGAATGATGCTCTTATTTAAGAGAGAATGAAGAACACAGGAGATTTGTCTCCTCTCTCATAGGGGATTGGAGGAAAAGTCAGGACTAGATCTTGGGTTTCTAACTTTTGCCCTGGGACTTGGGATCACATTGCAAGCATCCCTCCAGTTCTGTGATACTGTGGATGCTCTGTAAGTTGCTAAGCCTGTGAGGAACCAGACCACACCTGAAGAGGTTACCCTTTACCTCCGTGGAGGGGCCCCATCCGTGGTTGCAACTGCTGTTGTTTATGGGAGTAGGGAAAACTCCCTACTCCTCCTCCCTATGAAGACAAGGTTTCTTTCGAGAGATGCAGAGGAACAGCTTCTAAGTCGCTGATAACTCCTAGATGTAAGCAAATATAATGTATGTCTGGGAGCACTGTATTTGATATGTATTACTTTCTTAAACATTCCCCCTATACTTTATTATTTTATCATGTGCAGGGGTGACAGAGACTTTTGCTCTGAGAATGATCTCTTCTGTTACATGGCAGTTTCCTTTGTATAATCTTGGTCATGATGATGCTGGCAGGGCAGGATGGAGGCCTCTCTCTGTGCTTGGATCACTCATTGGGCTTGATGCCACAGGAGCTCCCTGCCTGGTGTCTGAATGGCCTGCACAGTGCAGGGCTAGAAAAACCTCCCTTTCCCTGGCGGTGGGTGATTCTGTCTTCTCACAGCCTTACATTAGGCAGTAAGTGAGGAAAAAACACCACCACCAAGAGCAGCACACACACTAGAGCCAGCCTTTCAACAGGGAATGAAGGAGAGGTGCCCTTACTTTTCAGAAAGCCCTGCAAGGCCCTGATCAATCTTGCCACAGACCGCAGATTTTACAGATAAAGGAAGAGTGTTTTTCTTTGGTGCAATAAAGCTGCAAACACAGATCTTGAAACAGCTGTCTGATAAATTTTTTCAGGTTGTTAAGCCTTCCACAATCTAATCTCTGCAAAGGGCCTTGAATCAAAATAGAGGAGGGAATCCGTGCATTGAACAGAGGACTTGTGTAGAAGGTAAGGAAAGGAGTATTTTTGAGTACTTCCAAGTACTGGGCGAGATTCATTCATGGATATCATAACGTCATTCACAGATGCTATAACATTGACTGCCTAGGAAAAGCTGTGGGGTAGCTGGTGTTATCCTTATTTTTATGGGTGAGGAAACTGAGGCCCACAGGGTTACTGTTTTGCCCACAGACACACAGTTAGCATGAGACTAAGCTGGGTGTGTCTGCTTCTAACTCAAGCTCTTTCTCAGGTATAATAAATAGCTCCTATGGTGGCATATTGTTTTGGAGTGTTCTAATTTTTTATGTGCGTATATACTTTATATATTTTAATTTATGTGCTATAATCCCATTAATAAAAATTGGAAAATACAGAAAGATATAAACACACACATAAGCGCACACACGAAACAGTTCTGTCCTAACCCCAAGCACACAGAACCTGATATATAGCAACGGGACCTGATAAAGGTTTCCTCTCTTCTCTTTGCCTCTTTGTTAATAGTGTTGTATTTTTTTCAAGTCCTTTCCCCTCAAGCATATTTCTAATATAATTAGAATCAAAATATATGTTCAGTTTTAACTTATTTTTTTCCATACTGCTTCATTCTGTCACCTAATTTAGTGCTCTTTTTAAGGTTGTCATTTTAATAACACCTGTGTGGTGAAAGGAGACACAGAAAGAGTAAAGCAGTCCCTGAGTGGTCTGGGCAGAAACCATAGGTGGTCATAGTGACAGCTGTATGCTTTTCTTCAGTCCTCTTGGTCTGATTGAAAGGAAAATGTTTGAGATGTTATCATTTGGTCTGTATCACAGGAGAACAAAGGTATGATTTTTGGCTTGGCGTGGAATACAGGAGACAGTGTATCTGCTGACTTTCTACTTCCACTTCCTCCATAGCTCTAAGGAGACAGTCAGATGTGTGTGACTTTCAGATGTCTTCCTTCTGTCTGCTTACTAATGAACTATTTCTGTTTATTGAGTTAAGTTGTATATACAGCTAGAATTGGGCCCGGGTCAGAAAGTGAGGACTGATGCTCATGGGATGTACACCCATGTGTGGACAGTGTTAGAGTTCCAGAAGCAGACGTCTGGAGGTTGCTCAGTCTCCTGCCCCTCCCACATTATCCACGAGCATCCGTCCATGCCTGTGCCACCCAGGGGTGAGTCTGCCCCAGTGCGGGGATGCTGACAACAATGTCGGGTGCAGAGGAAGGAAAGGGAGCAAGTTAGAGACACCAGCTGGCACTTTTCCATTTGGAAGCTGACCTTTTTCTTCTACAAAACGTTTATATGGCTAGACTCTTGACCTGAGGGATTTCCTTCTTTATGAAGTCCCATGAAAATGCACTCTGATTCTACTTTCTACGTCTCAAGGATCTGCTTTCACAGGCTTTCCAATTGCCTGCTGTGGGGAAACAAACTACACTCTTTGCAGGAGACTTAACGTCTTTATAAACACTTTCTCTCTCTCTCTCTCTCTCTCTCTCTCTCTCTCGTTCCCTTACACTCACTGTTATGAAGATTGTATTTAGGGCTGGAACGTATCCTCCCGTTTGAGTGGCAACAGTGGGCTCAGTCTTGTAAACATCTGCCTGTTCTTCCTGTTGCATCTGGCTTCCTGCTTTCTGTTGCTTCTCAGCAAGTCCTGTTCAGCCAAGCACACTTCTTCCTCTGTCTGCGTATGGTTGCTTCTACCAAGCTGTCTGCTTTCTTGAGAGGAGAGGGACTGATGTTCTCTGCACCTCTGTAACTTCAGTTCTATTCCTGCAAACTTATGTTCACTCACATAAGTGGGGCTTTCCGTCTTTATTAACTTGTATTAAATACAATTGTCACAGAGGCTGCTTCGGAGAGCCCCTTGCCCACATCTTACCTGCCCAGCCCTCAGCTTGGGAAGGCAATGTGCTATCCCAGAAAGGATGCAGCCTATTTTTTTTTTTTTTTTTGAGGAGCAGGGTATTAGTGCTGGACCTGAGACACAGATGGGTGACCCCCCAGGACCCTTTGTATACCCACGCTATTTTCCATGTAAAGAGGAGGAGGAATGGAAGAGAAAACAGTTTTTCTGACTCTAGGTTCCCACCAACTAAGGCTTTCTGATTGAATTGTAAGTGATCTCAGGGTTGGCCTTTGGACTGTTTTGTGTGCTCCCACTGGTTCAAGAGGTTCATAAGGTTCAAGATCATGTGCAGCCTTGACCTCCGGTAAAAGTGCAAGGGCCTCACATGCCCAACTACAGGTTCCCCTCCCCACTGTACTTCCCAGCCAAACAATGCTCCTATCATATGACATGGACCAAATGCAGGGCTCACTTCACCTTGAGTGGTGGCCTTTAGTTCCCTGCCAGCCCAGGGAATTATTCAAACAAGTCAGTCATATCCTCCTGTGGCAACTAGGGGTCACCTCATCCTCTTGTTACTATAAAACCCACTTCCTATGGCCTTCGCTGGTTCACTCTGTTCCTGAGTGACCCCATGTGTCCCTGCGTGGCATGCAGTGTCTTCCCCTGGGCTGTGAGTATCTATGACTACGGAACTGCTGTCGGTCTCAGCCATCCCGTATTGTGTGTCATGTTTTCAGCCATCTTCACAGCCCTATGGTAGGAATCCTTCCCTCACCAATGGGGTGAAAAGGAGGTGATCAAAATTCAGCACACCCAATTTTTCTGTTCTTAGTATGTGTCAAGTATAGTTCCACTTTCCAACTATGTGTCCTCTCTCCTGTAAACTGCACAGAGCAGGAAACATGCCTGTAATTTTCATGACTATATCTTTGGTGTCTAGCACAGGGATGTCTGGCACATAGTAAACACTTGATAAATATTTGTTGAATAAATGAATGAGTGAATTCTAAGGGCCCTTTCTGGGTAAGGATTACAGTATATGTTCTCTCTTTCCAGCTATAAAATTTTATTATTCCACAATGGGGGATGGAGTGAAGTGTGTGAGCAGAGCTCATAGTTGCCTTCTAGCTTTTTCCAACCTCAGAAATATCCCAGAAAAGCCAAGGGAAGAATGGATCATGAAGACATAATCCACATCCCCTGTTCACAGCTTACTGTCAGAGTGATGTACTTTTGTTGAGGCAGACCTTGCCAAATGTTGCTGAATTTGGCAACCAACTATATTTCATACCTTCTGAGACATCCTGGTCTATTTGCCTAATGCACTTGAAAAGAATTTAGTGCCTGTCTCTCTCAATTTTGTTTTGCCTAGCTATTTTTTCCAGTTCTAATTTGTTTGTGGAGAGAGCTGCTGCCAGCCACAGAGAGAGGACGGGGTTGGGTGGAGAGCCTCCATGCCACTGTTTTTGTGATTTCTTTAGCTATCACTAGGCCAAGGTACCATCGTATTCTGTATGTACTGAGATCAAATTAATCAGCAGCCACTTATCTGAGCCATGATGATGGAATCATGTCAGGGAGAATTTGGCCTATACAAAACTTAGGGAGCTCTATCTGTGATTTCCTTTTGATTATTTTCAAGAAGACTTGAGCTTGAGGGGAATCTGAATATCTTTTAGATCATTGGGTCTTACCGTTTAAGGCTTGACATTTTGTGTCTTCCCACTTCTAAAATTTTTCCTTCCCCACGCCCCCAATCTAAGTCTCACCATTTAAGCAATTAAACTCATACCTGACCTTCTCTGGGGAGCCATTCCTGCATTTATCTCTTCATTTCCTTTTCAGAGCTCCCTAACATTTTTTAGTTTATTATTTTTCACATGTAGTATCACACGACGTGTTCATTTTGTTCATTTTTACTTTTTGTTTTTTTTCATTTTTGCTTTTGAAGCCAAGGACTTTGAGGCATTTTCTTTTCCCTCCAGAGTGCCCTATCCAGTGCTGTGTTCATAACAGGCTTTGTCAACAACTGCTGCTTGATTGTTTGATAGTAGGAACCAAGTGGGTATGCCTCCACGAGGATGAGTGTCATTTATTAGGAGATCAGACAACAAAACTGGTGTCAGCTTGTCTGAGTTACACTGAATGGATTCACAAGGCTTCCTGAGCTCTGTGTATTAAAGCAATGGAGACACCATGATGAATTTTACGACAAGATCAAGTTGACCAGGCAGTTTCCCAGATGTTCCTAAACTCTGCTTTAACTGTTTTGTAGGGCTCATGTTAACTGTGTCTCCCACCTGGAGACGGTGACTCTAGAGAGATATGACATTTTTGTCATTTGTTCTTTGCCTGGATTTATAATTTGCTCCCTGCAACATCACTTCTCCCACCTATGAAAACAGCTGGGCCCAGCAGTTGGAGCAATGGATTCAAATTTATACAGGGCATGTGGTCACTGCCACCTCACGTGACAAGAAGCAAGGGAAAAGAGGACCGGAAAGAATGAGCCAAGTCATTATTTTAGAGTGTCTTGGTTTCCAGTAAGACAGTAGAATTTAAGGGAATTTCCCTGCCGGTTACCCTAAGACATCCTTACCCTAAGACATCCTAAGGATGCTGTAGCATCCTTAGCGGGACTCTTTGTCGGATGATTGGTCCTGAACCTTGTTAACAGAGGCTTTGTTGCTTCACAGGAGGTGGGTTTAGCGCAGGTGGGCATTAGCACAGAGGTTTGTATGACCAAACCCACCTCAGCAACTGATACTAATTGGCTCAGGAAGTTCCAGGAGAAATTGTCAATCGCAAAGACGGAGTTTTTGTTTATAATTTGTAGTGATTTCTCCTCTACTGCTTTTCCTCCATCCCATCCAGACTGCCTCTCCTTCTTGCACAAATAACAATGGTCATCCCGAAGTACAAGAAATTAGGGGGTCGAGGCACATCTTCCTTGATTCCAACTGCCTTTTTGCTCCACTTTCCATTCTCCCCAGGGTTATCTTTCAGAAGGAGATGTGACCTCCTCCTCCCCCCAACCTTTCCCCTCATCACTACTGTTAGTGTGAACCGATTCCCTAGCATGTGGGAGGAATTTTTGCCAAGGTTTAGCTGACAAAACTAGAAAGTATTGTTGAAAAATACATATACAATGTCAAAGTATTTTAGAAGGTTCCTATAATGGGACCTTAATTCTATTCTGCTGAAAACTGGAGATGGTCTTAGTGTCTCATTGTATACTATTGTTAAATCATTATATTTTAATATTAAATCACAGGGTAAGGAACCCCTCCTCTGTCGACAGGATATTAGATGTGAAAAAAGAGAAGCTTTCCGTGGTTCAGGGACTCTTCTGTTAAGAAGATAATGATCATAGTAGCTACCATTTAATAAGCACTTAGACATGAGGAACTACCATGATCCCAACTTTACAGGAAGAAATTGAGGGTCAGAGGTTCAGGTCCCAAAGCACACGTCAGTGTCAGATTTGAACTTGGGTTTCCCCAGCTCCAAAAGCCCACACTATTAACCACTATGCTGTGCTGCTCTTTTGCTGTATTTTTGTCCAGTCTGTAGCCCCACTTACAAAGCATTTAAATTAGTTATCAGAACTCCTGTTCTTCCCAGTGTTTGAGGAACCAGCTCAGGCATAGTTGGCTGTCCATTCTACAATTGTGTTATATGATGTAGTGTGTTTAGGGCCATAGTGCAATCAATGTTATTGCTAAATCCAGGTGATAATGAGCTTTCTGGGTAATGATGGCAGATCCAATGGACCTTAGCATGTTTATCTTTCCCCACTCTGTCTTACACTGAGATGGAATATTGGTGAGGAGACTAGAGACACTTGGGGATAAGTTCTCTGTGCCTGAACTACACAGACTGCACTGAAGTTCTGTCAGTCACCTAGTTATAGGACATGATTAGCGCCAAGAGGGCACAGGGGAACTTCAGTTCTTCTGGTGAATATGATGTAGGATGCAGGGTTGGGGGAATTCAAAAGAATAACAAGCTGCAGAAACATTTTTTTTTTTATCTGTTTCACGTACACTTGGAGCCCAGGAAATTGTCAATTCCTTTTTTCTTATTATGTACTCAGGAGGTTTTTCTTTTAGATAGGGTTTATAGGACTATACTATAATCTTGACCAATGCAAATTGATTTTTAAAAAATCATTAAAATCTTTAAACTTTAGACGTTATCTTTAGGTTGTAAGTGCTAAACTCAGTCTACCTCCTTGTTTCATGATAAGCAAAATTCATCTAGAGACCATCAGTGCTAATTAATTTGGATACACCAAAGCATACGTAAATGCTTTTTAAATGGAGGGATTTTAGTGTTGCGGTTGTTTATATTTTGTTTTAATTTAAAGTTAAATTGAATAGAAAGGTAGTTAATTTAGTTACGTGTTGAAACTCCTCTAAAGCCTTCTCAGAATTATTTGTTTTAGCAGTGGATTCTAGAAACAGATGTAGGAGAGGATGTGTGGGAGAAAGGGACTTGGTTCAAACCTTCATGGTTTCTGATTTGGAGTAGAAAAATTGGTTCTGAAAAGTCTAAGTTTGGAACATTCATCAGAGCAACTCTTTTCCAGTGTAGCTGGGTCAGTGAATTACCCCCAACATTCGGGTTGTTTCTATTTGATCAAGAAATGGGATACAAAAATGAACAGATAATCCAAATCATATTTTAGCCATAATTTTTACCTTTTTCTATTCTATCTTATGTTCAAAGAAGTAAATCTATCTAGGAAGGAATTCAATCTAATAATTTGTTTCCAGTCTTCTTTCACTTTCATGTTTCCCCATAGGGTGGACAAAGATGCCAGTAAACAAGAAAATGCTCAGAAGGTGAGGCCGAGAAGTAGAATGTGAGGCAAGTCTCTGGAAAGCACACAGACAGCATAGCCAGCCTCTGACTCACAGGCTGGCTCGAAAGGTTGACAATGACTTTGCAGTTTTTTCAAGTCCATCTCTTTTCTTTAGGCAGGACTGTTTTTATACCTTTCCCAGTAGATGATAATCTGTCTTATTTTTTTAATGAAACTTCCAGTGTAGAGAACACCAGCTCCTTTAGGAACTCATTGTGCGGTTAGATGGTTTTCAGCGAAGGATCCTGTTGTTGTCGATTTTTTTTCTTCCTCTCCTCTGCTGGGATGACCAAATTTATAGAAACAGGGTTGCATCTACGTACCGTCATTGTCTGTAGTTCCAGAACAGATTGACAGAGGACATGCCTACCCTAGAGAACAACTACTCCAATCCCTTCACTGTGACTTAAAGTCTTCTCTCCTCTAGATTGAGAATACAGGCTTTTCTAGTTTAAATTCAGGTTGTAGTGTTGACTTATGTTCACTTAGATCTTCACATTTCTTGCCAACTCTATGCATTGCTAGAATTTCCCTGTTCTGTGCTAAAATTGTGCTGGTTCTGTTCATCAATATCCAAGCTATGTTATTTTTTTAAAAATGTGACATTTGTGTATATGATCTATAGGACCGTAGGATTAGCACTGGAATGACTTAGCGTCCTGGGATCTAACTCTTTTTCTGCCATAGCTACTTTGGGTGTGTGATTTACTAAGTGTCTCTGAGCCTCAATTTATCATCATTTAAGGTGTGGGCAGATTAGAGCAGCTTTTCTCTGTGGGTTTTCCATGAGACGTTAACAGACATAAGATGAAGAATGGTCCCATTTATAAAACAGGCGGTGGTGATGGTAGTGGTGGTAGGATGCACAAGATGAAATTAATCGAAACAGATTTCTTTACTGAAAGATTTGAGCCTTAAAAAAAAAAAGTACATCGTAAATCCTCAAATCTTCAAGAGAAGTTTCCTAAAGTTATCCAGCTATGGTTCCTTTTTTTCCCTTTAATCCGACCTTAATGCCACCCACTCTTGACCAGACCTGTGGCATGTCTGGCCATTTCTTTTTCTTATTGAATTGTTTGAATGCTTCATTCCATAAAAAACTGTGCTGTTTACTGCAGGTGTAAGCACACACTACTGCTCTAGCTGATGCCTAGGCAAGGGTATGAAGCAGCATGTTGCAGCCATCAGCGTGGGCAGCCAGAGCAGGCTGTTCTGTGGGCTGTTTTGTAATACAGTTACTAAATGGTCCCCTCTTTCTGTTAGTTCAGCATTACAAAAGCCAGGCCTGGCTAGTGATATGTATGTGACAGGCTTCATTTCCCCCTTTGTCTCAGCTATTATTGGAAAGGTCCAGAAATTGCCGGTCAACTGGGGCTGTGGGTACATTCTGCTTCTGCTGCCCTTGGAGGTCCGAAGTGTTGTAGCTACTCAATATGGTTTGCTCTTCACTTGAACAAATTGCCAACAGCTTGTGTGACTCCTTGAAAATAATGAGAATCAACCTCATTTTAGGAGAGGGGACAGATTGTGTCTGTATTTGGCAACACACATCCCTCTGCTGTTGGGATTGCTTAAGATACTCCATGGAGATTGACGGAGAAATGTCCATTTTGTCTGAGGAGCTGCTGTGTTCTGTCAGCATCTGCTGGAAGTAATGCTTTCTCTAACATAGCTTCACTCCCCAAACCACTGGACGTGACGGAAGTTAATGTAAGTTTCCTGCAGTCTATTTCAGTCCCTTGTCATTTTATCAGGGAGCTAAATGCTAAATGCCTTCAGACATAGCGTAAGCTAAGGATGCCATTTAAAACAAGACAGAAACTTTAAAAGCTGTATTGAAGCATGCAAGTCGTAGTTTTAAGATAAATACTAATGTTTTGTCTTGCACGAAAAACTCAGAATTAGTTTGGGAATTGCTAGGACCACAAAAATTGTCCTGTAGCATAGAAAGCAAAAGCTCCTTTCAAGTAAGGATTTTGTGCAGAACTGTAAAGAATAGGTGGGAATGATTTGAGAATAGTCTTTCCTGAATACTATTTTTATCATTTTTTTTTCCTCTGAACATTGTGTAATGCCGCATAGTTGCATGTAGGATTAAATCCAGATTCTCCTTGGCCATCTTTTCTGTGTGAATTTTAGACTCTGTAGTATTGTTAAGTAATTTAAAACTCAACTTTCTTGTTTCCACCCCAATATGTGTTTTCCCCAAGAAGAAAGCCCACTCCTTTCCCTGTCAATGTGGGTGCTACTTCTTCAGAGATCTGCCTCCTCATCTTCTTTCCATTCTGCCTTGTCCACACTGTGTCAGCTCACATGTTCAGAATGTGTTGCTTTATCAGTCCTCTTGGTTATGGGTGTGTATTATTATTTCCTTGAGGGGAGAGCCAGTTATATTTCTTTTATACTTCCCAATGTGTGTTGACTAGAAAATTTTTCATGTAATATGTATCCAGTAAATGTAGTTATCTGACTAGCTTTTATTCTAAAACATTCATGAGATTCAAATTGTGAGCACATTTCTGGGTGGTTGGGGGACACGTGTTTAGGGTTACTGATTTCATATTTTAAATAAAACCATAATTTAAGCATTTGTGAAATGTGATTTTTGTCTGTCCCTTAATCTTTAAATAAGTGGTTTTAAAAACCTTTAAAAAAAAAAAAGATGTTTTCAAATCTCTGATGAGGCCATGTTAAAGATATTTAAGCTATAAAAGTAATGGGCCAGCTGACGCTGAAGTTTGAGATAACATCCTTGATTGTGTTGATTATGTGATTTTGGAACTCTACACGTAGAGTTGATTCTAGCAACAGTTTAGAATAGAGAGTATTCCTTTGGCTAATTGGAGTGACAATCTGGTGGCATTAATTTTCTGGAGATTCCATAAGGTAGGCTTGGTAAAGATGCATGGAAGAACTGCTCTGATGTTTAATCACTAAAAGTAAATTCTGAGATTCCAAATGTAATACTGAAATCATGAGCTTTTTCTTTGACATGCATGGGTCTAGACAGATGATGAGTTTGTTAAACATCAGGATTATAATTCAAAATGACACTATCAATTTAGAGAAATGTCAAAAGTTGTACAGAAGCAATTTCTGAGGATTCACTTGCTGAGGTTAGGTTGGAAAATACATTGTCTAATACAGGCTACTTCTTGGGCCCAAGAGTAAATCACGGCCAAAAGCAAGCCTATTCTTGAGAACTTGATGACAGCGTTGATAAAGAGAAATTGTGAATTTAAATTACTTAATACTTATAACAACCTGCTATGTTATAATTATGTTCATTTATAAATGAGGAAATTGAGGCTCATAGAAAAGTGAGTTGCCCAAGTCATACAGTTAGTAAGCAACAGAGTTGGGATTGGAACCAACTTCTCATTGACTCCCAAGATACTGGAATGAGATACTGGAATGTTTTTCAGGAAATAGAAGATTAGTCATGGATAGTTATCATGAGATATAAAAGAGAGATTCCTTGTGGATGCCGAGTTGTTCCAGTTAGTAACTGTTGGTAAAGGTGAAATATGTGTTCTTTCTAATCTCAGCTGATGTGGTTGACATGGTCTGATATGAAGGGTGATTGCTAAACTTGCAGAAAGGAATATGACATTGTTCTGAGGAAACAAAGTTAAAATCAGGTAGCAGTCCTCTCCTTTTAGGAAGTGTTGGGACCATGCTATTACCTTGCAGTAGATTTTCTATGAGTGAGACAATGCCCATTAATCAACACTCTCATTGTATATTAATAGCTATACTAATTGAGCATTTGCTATATGCCAGGTACTACATTAAATGCTTAATGTATGTTTTCTCATTTAATCTCTTCAGTGACCCTACGATGTAGATACCTTTAATATTCCCATTTCACAGACCAGGAGCCTGAGGCACAAAAGATTAAATGACTTTTCTAAGACCTCACCTCTCATTACTGACTGAATCAGATTATATCTAAACATCATGATGACATAGTCTATGCTATTAACTACCTCCTACTTCTTGCACTGTAAGCACTCTACTAAATTTCACAGATGATTTTGAGCACTGGGCTTACCTAGATGATTTTGAAGCCCCGATCAAGTTATGGCTGCAAGATTATATTAAAGGACTCCAGAGAAACTCCGTGTATTGTTACTAATGACTATTATTTTTGGTTTAGTTGGAAGGACAGGTAAATTCTGACAGCAGAGATGCTCTGGGAATCACTTCCTTTATCTGTAAAATGGAATCAAGGGATCTCCCTGGTGGTCCAGTGGTAAAGAATCTGCCTTCCAATGCAGGGGACTCAGGTTCAATCCCTTGTGGGGGAACTAAGATCCCACATGCTGCGGGGCAACTAAGCCCACGTGCCACAACTACTGAGCTCACGTGCCTCAACTAGAGAGCCTGCGTGCTACAAACTACAGAGCCCATGTGCTCTGGAGCCCACACACCACAACTACAGAACCCATGTGCTCTGGAGCCCGCATGCCACAACTAGAGAAGAGAAAACCCACAGACCACAAATAGAGAGAAGCCTGCGTCACAGTGAAAGATCCTGCATGGCTCAACGAAGACCCTGCATGCCGCAAGTAAGACCTGATGCAGCCAAAAAAAAAAAAAAGAAATGGAATCAATAATGCTTCACCTGCCTAAAGACAGGAGCTGGACACAATAACATCTTTGACTGAGTATCCACAGAGTATACATATGTGTGAGTCAGTATGACCCAGGCCTCTTAATGGTATAATGAAGGCATAATGGGAAGAAATCTTTTCTTGCCTCTTACTGTAATATTGACACTTCTGGTTGAACCCTGGACTCTAGTTATCAAGGGATCTTAGACCAAGAATAAAGGGATCATATTTTGTCTCCCACATAGTAATGCTCTCCTTTGAGAAATATCAGTCTTTACTTTGACAAGAGTATGTTACTTTTTGCTTATCAACCCTGGCTAAAATACAATTTTAGAGGAGTGTAGAAAGAAGAGCTGTATCTAAGATATACTCTTCCAAGAATTGAGGTTGACTGATGATTCTTTTCAGAAGCATGAAAGATTCTGAAAGTGTAATATGTTGATGGCTTTGTTGAATTAGCGGTTTATCACACCACGTAGTTCTGTGAGTAATTTATCATTGAGTCACGTTCCTTTTTACTCTGTCCCATTATTATAGGTTAATCAGGGACTTGTAGCTTCTGAAATATTGACAGACATGTTTTGAATTATTATTTTGGAAACCATCAAGACATTCGGTTCCTTTTGATTTAACACACTTGACTTCAGTACTAACTCCAGGCATGTTAGATGTGAGCCTCTGTAAAGAAAGGTGAATAATATTAATTAAGACAGTGTGACTTTTCTCCTCACAATAAATCCTTTTGCTAGAATGGTAATAACAATGTTTTCAATAAAAACACTACCTGAGATTTTTCTGACTTTCTCATAAGATAGCTCTTTACTGTAAAATTAAGATGGCCTCTCAGCTCTGAAGCATCTTTAATTTATCAAAAAGGGCCAACCTAATGTTCCAAAGCAGACTCAATCATTTTAATGCATTCCCATTTTAGGGCCAAGGGAAGTGCCTTGTTCTGCAGGAAAACATTTCTTGGCTAACTATTAATTTAAATGCTTGCAGGAGACCACAGAGTAAGAGAGAAGAGACAACAACAACCCCTAGCATGCCTCGGGGATCATTTGTTCCTTCATATTTGTGGAACCCTGTGTCAAGAGAGGAAACATCTAAAAATAAAATGCATTTACTCAGAATCTCTGGGGCAAGGTGCAAAAAGCCTGTTCTATAGGTGCCCAGATAAAAAATTACATTGTTGAAACTTGCAGAGCAAATGTTATCAGCAGAACCATGGGTGCTTTCTGGTTAAATTTGTGCCATCTGATTAGTTCCAATAAATTGGCTTCCAGTACTAATGCTTTTGGCCTTTTAGTTGCTGGTGACCCATTTAGTTGCTGGTAAGTTGTTTCTTCATAGTCCAGTAATTATTGGCCTTTCAAAGCAGTGACTTAATCCACCAATCCACCAGTGTGTATAGTCACCAAAATTCAATCTAGTCTATTTATCACTCTAGTCAAGTTCCAAGTGGTAGGAGTCAAACTCTTACTCTAGTTCACATATATATTTTTATAGCTTTTCTCCTAAAATGTGGCATGGAATGGAAAATAGAGCCCAGGAGTGGTATAAATACCATTTAAAATTTATTGGTAAAGAGGATCCATGAGGAGGGAAAGGGGCCAGCCAGAGGAATTAGGTACACTACTGGGTGTACTACTTTTCTTCCAGTTGGTTCCTGCTCTCTTAGATACTGCTCCAATTTTCCACTCTTTCCATAGGAGTCAAATCTTAAAACTGAAAAATTGAAAGTTGTAGCATCCTGCATTTCTACGTCTCATTATCAGTCCAGACCCCTGCCATTACCACCCCCATACTTTCACAGGTCTTTCAACTCTCTCCAAAACCCAGTGACTGGTTTACCATACATTTCCAAGGCTCTCCTTCTTTTAGTAGAACTTCAGCTATTTTGAAACCTCATTAGAAAGAATCTAACTCAACAAGCTGGAATGGGTCTGTAGCTGACAGTTGACCAAAAAAAAAAAAAAA
>RJWK010041793.1:0-19426 GCA_004363435.1 Platanista minor | reverse complement strand
CTCTCACGTTGTGGAGCACAGGCTCCGGACGCGCAGGCTCAGCGGCCATGGCTCACGGGCCCAGCCGCTCCGCGGCACGTGGGATCTTCCCGGACTGGGGCACGAACCCGCGTCCCCTGCATCGGCAGGCGGACTCTCAACCACTGCGCCACCAGGGAAGCCCAGAATAACTCCTTTTTGAGAAGGTGTGCTGAGAAGAGGAAGAGACTGGATGGGAGCCAGGAAGGGCTTTCTTTTTAGGATAAGACCTGACCTTGTATCTGTGGTGAGGGGAAAGGTGCCATTGGGGAAGGAGAGGTTGAAGATTTAAAATACAGTATGGCTGGTAAGGCAGGCAGGGTGTTGAAGGAGGTGTGAAGGGCATGGGAGTCACAGTGTGGATCAAGGGTACAGGTAGATGGGCTGGCTTTGAACAGGAGGGACACCTCATTTCCTATGCCTGAAATAAAGATAGGTAAGGAGAAATATGAATATAAATAAGGTTGCAGGTAGGGATATGGGGTGGAGGGAGGGCATACTTGATAACTTATGTATCTCTATAAGATTAGATTTCAGTCTCTCTGGTTGAGAGTGAAGGGTCTGGGCAGGGAGTGACTGGCGGGCTTGAGTTGAGAAAATGATTGAAAGAGTTGTTGAGGGGCATGGAAGAGGGAGTGTATGAAATTTATTTTAAAGGAGTATGGTTGGAGACTTTATAGTGGTATCAGTATATCTAGTGTGGTTTTTCTTTAGAGTAGCTCAGTTTTCCAGAAACAGTGTTGACCTGGAGCTGTGGTGTTGTGGTCAGGTTCAGAGAAAGGGGTACAAATCTGAAGTTCCTGCTAAGAGATTTAGATGTCCAACCATAGGATCTGGGTTGGGAGGAATCAGGATTTGAGAGACAAGAGGTTTCTGTAAAGTCACAGAGTAAGAGTAAGATTTTGGTGAGCTACTGGAGTAATCAAGGGAGAACAGTTTTAAGTGGTGGCAAGATTCAGAGTAAAGAGCTGAAGAATAGATGCCTAAAATAGAGTTGAGCTAACAATCTTTGGAACTAAAGAGGCCTATGAATTCTAATGTACAGTAATTGGATGGGTAATCTTCACGGACATTGAAATCTCCCAAGACTGTAATAGAAGAGTTAGTAGAGAAGAATACTCTGAACTGGTCTCCTCTGGTCTTCAGTGAAGGAGGAAGATATGACTAAGGGATCAGAAGATGATAGTGATGAGGAGAAGATATATCTTGAAGGTGGGGCCATAAAGAAGGATGATCATGATCTGGAAACTACTGTAGAAAGGCAAGTGAATGGCAGCCACTTCCTGGCTCTGTGGGGGGTATGGATTACAGTAAAAAGAGAGAACTGTAGAAAATCTTTAGGGGAAAGCCAGATTTAAGTCAGGGTAAACAAGTAGAAGGATGAGTTAATTTTTCTATTATAAAACGTGCTAGAATTTTTGTAAAAATTAAAAGAGAAATGTGAACTGCAGATTTTTGGGGAGCTTCTATACGAATTAAAAGACTTGGTTGCAAGTGATAGAAAACCCAACCCAAATTGGCTTAAAAAAAGAATAATTTGTCTTATGTTATTGAAAAGTCCAGGGAAAGCACTGGCTTCAGGCATGGCTTTTGTAGTCTATACGATGTCACCGGAACCTATTCTGCTTCCTTCTCTGAACTCAGATCTGCTCTCCACTGTGTTGATTTGATATTTAGGTTTCATAGGGCAGCAGGGTGGCTGAAATAACTCCATTTGCTGCCCTTCCAGTTCAAGTACAGTAGGAAGAACTTCTCTTCATCTAAAGTCCTGAGTTTGACTGTCATTGACCAGAAGAGCCATGTGTCCATCTTTGATTCATTTATAGCCAGGGGAATGTAATGTCTTGTTACTTGTGTCTAGGTCAGTAGTAGTTATGGGTTAGGATCAGTATCTCTCTCACTGCTTTGGACCTATTTATGTACAGTGGAATAGTCTTATATCTCTGAATTTTCCTTTGTGTCTAGATTGCTTCTGTCTTAGAACAATCTGGATATCTGAGGTTTTGTTCATTTAGTATTTCTACAATAAATTCCATGAGTACTGAGTTTTGTAAAAGGCACAGTTCCAGGCATTTTTGGCAATTCTAAGTTGAATAAACCTAGTCTTTGCTTTCAAGGAGGTGACTGCTTATAGAAGGGTTATTAGTGTATGTTAGTCTTCTTTCTATCACAAGTAATGAAGAGATATTTGGGTTTCTTTCAGAACTGGATGTTCATTGCACAGGTCCACATGGTAAAAGGGAGCCTGGAATCCCACAGTAATCCAGGAAGGGCAGTGTCGATCCAGGTCTCAGGGAGACTGGGATATAGCTAGGGAACTGGAAGGATCCACTGAAGCTGTAGCGTAGGTTTTCTTATAGCCTTTTCAGCATGAGAATTTGTCATCATTCTTCCCCTGCATTAGGGTTTCTTTTTTTTTTTTTTTTTCCCGATTAAAAAAATACTTTTTAAATTGAGATATAGTTGACGTACAATATTATGTAAGTTTCAGGCATACAAAATAGTGATTCACAATATTTAAAGGTTATATTCCATTTATAGTTATTATAAAATATTGGCTATATTCCTTGTGCTGTACAATATATTCTTGTAGCTTAGTTATTTTATACATAGTATTTTGTACCTCTTAATCCTCTACCCGTATTTTACCCCTCCCTGCTTCCCTCTCCGCAGTGGTAAGCACTAGTTTGTGCACTATATCTATGAGTCTGTTTCTTTTTTGTTATATTCACTAGTTTTATTTTTTAGATTCCACATATAAGTGAGATCATACAGTATTTGGCTTTCTTTGTCTGACTTACTTCACTTAGCATAATCCCCTCCAAGTCCATCAATATTGTTGCAAATGGTAAAGTTTCATTCTTTTCTATGGCTGAGTAGTATTTTTTTAAAAAATATTTATTTATTTGGTTGCGCCGGGTCTTAGTTGCAGCAGGTGGGCTCCTTAGTTGCAGCAGGCAGGCTCCTTAGTTGTGGCATGCATGTGGTATCTAGTTCCCTGACCAGGGATCGAACCTGGGCCCTCTGCATTGGGAGCATGGAGTCTTATCCACTGTGCCACCAGGGAAGTCTCTGTGGCTGAGTAGTATTATATATATATGTATATATATATATACGCACACACATACACATACATATATACACACACATATGTGTGTATGTGTGTATGTGTATATATATATAGCCTCTTCAGCATCTGTGTGTGTGTATATGTATATATACACACACATGCACACACCACATCTTCTTTATCCACTCATTCCATATTTTGGCAATTGTAAATAATGCTGCTGTGAACATGGGGGTGCATGTATCTTTTTGAATTAGTGTTTTTGTTTTTTTTTTGGATCTATACCTGGGAGTGGAATTGCTTGTTCATATGGTAGTTCTTTTTTAGTTTTTTGACAAACTGCCATACTGCTTCCCTTTATGGGTCATATCATTTGTGAATATTTCCTCCCATTCAATAGGTTGTCTTTTTGTTTTGTTAATCGTTTCCTTTGCCGTGCAAACACTTTTAAGTTTCATTAGGTCCCATTTGTTTATTTTTTCTCTTGTTTCCTTTGCTTTAGGAGACAGATCCAAAAAAATATTGCAGTGATTTATGTCAAAGAGTGTTCCACCTATGTTTTCTTCTAGGAGTTTTATGGTTTCTGGTCTTATATTTAGGTCTTTAGTCCATTTTGATTTTATTTTTCTATATGGTGTTAGAAAATGTTCTGGGACTTCCCTGGTGGCACAGTGGTTAAGAATCTGCCTCAGGACTTCCCTGGTGGCACAGTAGTTATGAATCCGCCTGCCAGTGCATGGGACACGGGTTCGATCCCTGGTCTGGGAAGATCCCACATGCCACAGAGCAAATAAGCCCATGAGCTACAACTACTGAGCCTGCACTCTAGAGCCTACAAGCCACAACTACTGAAGCCCGCACACCTAGAGCCCGTGCTCCACAACAAGAGAAACCACCACAGTGAGAAGCCTGTGCACTGCAACGAAGAGTAGCCCCTGCTTGCTGCAACTAGAGAAAGCCCACGAACAGCAACGAAGACCCAATGCAGCCAAAAAAAATAAAGAAAGAAAATGTTCTAATTTTGTTCTTTTACATGTAGCTGTCCAGTTTTCTCCCCCTGCATTGGGGTTTCTTAATGCCTTTTTTTTTTTTTTTTTTGTGGTACGCGGGCCTCTCATTGCCGTGGCCCCTCCCGTTGCGGAGCACAGGCTCCGGACGTGCAGGCTCAGCGACCATGGCCCACGGGCCCAGCCACTCCGCCGCATGCAGGATCCTCCCAGACCGGGGCATGAACCCATGTCCCCTGCATCCTCCCGGATCGGGGCACGATCCCGTGTCCCCTGCATCGGCAGGCGGACCCTCAACCATTGCGCCACCAGGGAAGCCCTCTTAATGCCTTTTTTTGGTCTCTGGTCATACCATTCCTATCATACAATTTCTGATTTCACCCTCCTCTTTGTATATGTTTTTCCTTACCTTACAGTTGCATCTCATGTATGGTCTCTGCTATCTTACGGCTTCTCCAGCAATGTTTTAGTTTCTGTTCTGGCTTCCCAACTACATAAATATCTCCTACCACTTTCCATTTAGTTGAGAGTGAAAATGTATTTGTACATCTGAGAGAGAGAATCTGTCTTGTTATTTCTGTTGAGCTTAGCTCTTTAGCAAGCTCTTCCTTGTAGGCTGATGACAAGACAGTAGGACTGGTGATCTTTGGGTCAGGTGCATCCACCCAATCTAAGTAGCTAGGCCCAAGGGCCTGGGTCATGTGGTACTTACATGGAGATTAAGGAGCTGTGAGGTGGTTAGAGGCTACCTCACAGCTCCTTAATATGCAAGGGGCTGTTGGTAGAGCTTTTACCTTGAGGAGGAATTCTGTTGAATTTGTCCAGCATGGTGAGAACTAGATTTCTATGCACCAAAAGAGAATGACAAACCAAATTCTTTGGCATTTAGAAGAAGAAGGCCAATGTTTACACAGCAAGGGCATCAAGACAGCCTCCGTGAAAGCACTAGACTTTTAAGAAAGAAGAGGATTTCAGGAGGGAATTAGGGAGAAAGATGTTGATGAATTTATGGGCTGCTACAGCAGGAAGGAGATGCTAAGGCAGTGGCAGTTGTAAATGCAAAAGTTTCAGGTAAAAAAAAAAAAAAAAAGCGTGGGGCATATTTAGTCCAGCACACAGCAGAAGTGAAAAAGCCAAATTCAGAATATTGTGGTCTTCTTATTCTAAGTTAAAGAATATACGTACAACTTGGTGCTCATTGTTTAATTGTCTTGAAGTTCTCACTGATCTTAAAATCACTATGATAATTTACAGATGAGTGAAGTTTAGTGCAGAGAAGTGAAATAATTTTTTTCTTGTAGTTGAGAACGGATTACATATCATTTGCATCTTAATTTTGTGACATTAGTACTCTTGGTCAGCATTTATTTGTAAGACTACTCTGTGATTTTAAAAAAAGTTTTGAGATATAATTCACCCAATTAAAGTACACAGTTCGCTGTTTTTTTGTGTAGTCACAGTTGTGCACCCATCACCACAGTCAATCTTAGAACATTTTCATCACCCTAACAAGAAACCTTGTACCTGTTAGCAGCCACTCCCCATTTCCCCCCAGCTTCCTCAGCTGTAGGCAACCAATCTACCTTGTATATCTGTGGATTCATGCAATATGAGGTCCTTTATGACTGACTTCTTCTGCTTATCATGTTTTCAGGGTTCATCCATGATGTAGCATGTATTGATACTTCATTCCTTTTTGTGGTTGATGGATGTTTGGATTGTTTCCCCCTTTTGGCTACTGTGAATAATGCTGGTTTGAACATTCATATACTTTTTTTTTTTTTTGGTGAACATATTTTTTTCATTTTTCTTAGGTATATGTACATAGTAGTGGAATTACTCGGTCATAGGTTAACTCTGTTTAATCTTTTGAGAAACTGCCAAACTGTTTTCCAAAGCACGTGTACCATTTTACATTCCCACCAACAGAGTATGAGAGTTTGTTCCTTCACATCCTTGCCAACATTTGTTATTATCTGTCTTTTTTTTTTTTTTTTTGCGGTATGCGGGCCTCTCACTGCTGCGGCCTCTCCCGCTGTGGAGCACAGGCTCCGGACGCGCAGGCTCAGCGGCCATGGCTCACGGGTCCAGCCGCTCCGCGGCACGTGGGATCCTCCTGGACCAGGGCATGAACCCGTGTCCCCTGCATCGGCAGGTGGACTCTCAACCACTGCGCCACCAGGGAAGCCCCTATCTGTCTTTTTTGATTATATTCAACGTAGTTGAATGAAGTGGCATCTCATTGTGGTTTTGATTTGCATTTTCCTAATCATTAACGACTGAGCGTCTTTCCATGTCATTTTATTGGCCATTTATATATCTTCTTTGGTGAAATGTCTAGTCAAGTCCTTTGCCCATTTTTTGAGTTGGCATGTTTGTTTTTTTGTTGTTGAGCTGTAAGAGTTCTTTATATATTCTGGATCTATCTATCTATCTATCTATCTATCTATCTATCATGTCTTGTTTCAGATATATGACTTGCAGATATCTTCTCCCATTCTTTGGGTTGTCTTTTCACTATCTTATTAATAGGCTCTGTTGATGTACAAAAGTTTCACATTTTAATGGAGTCCAGTTTATCTGTTTTTCTTTTGTTGCCTATGCTTTTGGGTGTCATTGCCAAAATCCAAGGTTGTGAAGATTTTCCAACATGATTTCTTCTAAAAGTTTTATGATTTTAGTGCTTACATTTAGATCATTGATCTATTTTGAGTTACTTTTGCATATGGTGTGAGGTAGGGGGTCCAACTTCATTCTTTTGCATGTGTAGATCTAGTTGTACCAGCACCATTTGTTCGTCTTCTGTAGTATTAATAAAGTATTTCTTCATTCTTTGTGTAATAGGACATTTCTTCATAATTTATAAATTGGTCAAAGCTCCCATTCAAAATATTATCATATAAAGTGAATATAAAACTTATCGTTATTGGAATATTAGAGTTGAAATGTCCCATAGGGATTTTCTTCAATCCCCCTCTTTCTATAAATGTGGAAGTGAAGACCTGGGGAAGTTAATTGATGTCCAAGGTTGTATAGCTAATCAGTTAGAGCTAATGCTTTAACATAGAGGTTGGCAAACTTTTTCTGTAAGGACCAGATAGTAAATATTTTAGGCTTTGTGGGCCAAGGGGCAAAATAAGATATTATGTAGGTACTTAAATAACAGGAAAAAAAAAATAATTGAGTGTCTATTTTTTGGTAATACCTATCTACCGAGGAGAAGAATGGATTTCGTTTTTTGGAGGACAACATTTTGTTTAGTTGAGATTAGTATTCAAAGTTAGTATTCCTTAGCATCAAAATTGATTGCAAATGTTCATCTGTTATTGATAATATGTTTGAGATTTTGTGTGTTTCATATTTGAAAATACATAGAAAGTTACTGCCAAATACTGATATCATTCCACAAGTGTATGTTTCTAATTGAGCTTGTTTATTACTTGGAAGGCACTTACAGAATTCTGTTAGATGTTTCTCCTGATACTTGCCATTTAATATTAATTACAGATTAATTACTTCTGATTTAAAGCTACATGGAAGCTCCTCAGCTGCACAGGTAAATGAATTTTGTAATAGGGAAATATCCTTTCATTTGTATCAAGGTCTGAAAAACTCTACTGGAGCAGTAGTTTGAACTCAGAAAATATATGTACTACAAATTTGTATAAGAACGGACATCTTTTCTTTTCCACTTTTTTCTTTCAGTGTTATTGAGATATAATTGGCATACAGCACTGTATAAGTTTTAAGATGAGAGTATAATGACTTGACTTAACATATATGCGAAGTGATTATCACAAGTTTAGTTAACATTCATCATCTCATATAGATACCAAAAAAATTAAATAGTTTTTTTCCCTTGTGGTAAGAACTTTTAGGATTTACTCTCTTAGCAACTTTAAATATACCATACACCACAACTAGAGAGAACCCTGCACACCGCAACAAAGAGCCCGCACACTGCAGTGAAAGATCCCGCATGCCGCAACAAAGATCCCGTGTGCTGCAACTAAGACCTGATGCAGCCAAATAAATAAATACTAAAAAAAGTATATATATATATATATATATATACACCATACAACAGTGTTAACTGTAGTTATCATGTTGTGCATTACATTCCCAGTGTTTATTTATTTTATAACTGGAAGTTTGTACTTTTTGACTATCTTCCTCCAATCCTCCCTCCCACCCTCCCACCCTACCCCCTGGCCCCCTGCCTCTGGTAATCACAAATCTGATCTTTTTCTATGAGGGTTTTTTTCCCTTCAAGATTCCACATACAAGTGAGATCATACAGAATTTGTCTTTCTGTATGACTTATTTCATGTACCATAATGCCCTCAAGATCCATCCATGGCAGGATTTCCTTCTTTTTTAAGGCCGAATAGTATTCCACTGTGTGTGTATGTATATGTGTCTCACATTTTCTTTATCCATTCATCTGTTGATGGACAGTTAGGTTGTTTCCATGATGTCTTGGCTATAATAAGTAATGACATGGCGGGTGGTGGTGGTGGTGTAGATATCTTTTCAACATAATGATTTCATTTTCTTCAGATATATGCCCAGAAGTGGAATTGCTGGATCATATGGTAGTTCTGTTTTTAATTATTTGAAGAACCTGCATACTGATTCCATAGTGGTTGTGCCAATTTACAATCCCACCTATTGGTGCACAAGTTTTCCTTTTTCTCCACATCTTTGCCAACATTTGTTATCTCTTGTCTTTTTTTTAAAAATAAATTTATTTACTTATTTATATTTTTTATTTTTGGCTGTGTTGGGTCTTTGTTGCTGCACACGGGCTTTCTCTAGTTGCGGTGAGTGGGGGCTGCTCTTTATTATGGTGCGTGGGCTTCTTATTGCGGCGGCTTCTCTTGTTGAGGAGCACGGGCTCTAGGTGCACGGTCTTCAGTAGTTGTGGCTTGTGGGCTCTAGAGCGCAGGCTCAGTAGTTGTGGTGCATGGGCTTAGTTGCTCCGTGGCATGTGGGATCTTCCTGGACCAGGGCTTGAACCCGTGTCCCCTGTGTTGGCAGGCGGATTCTTAACCACTGTGCCACCAGGGAAGTCCATCTCTTGCCTTTTTGTTGTTAGATGATATCCGTTCTAACAGGTGTGAGGTGATATCTCTGGGAGTGGACACGTTGCATATTCTTTTAACTGTTGATGGCATGGGATATGTATGCAGCGTGACATTATTTGTGATTCAAACTGTGTTAGTTTTTATTGAGACAACTTCGTTGCAGTATAAGTTTTGCATGTAATCACTGTTTGCCTCTTGATTTTAGGTTGAATTCATTGAGAGACATTATCAGGTCTGTAGGAAAAGCTCATTTACAAAGCTATTCGTTTTTCAATAATAGTTGTTTAGGGCAGTTCTTCTTAATCAGAAAAATTTCAGCTCAAAAAAATTGCAATAAAACTTTACCACTGTTAAGCCTGGTAACTTCTTAGTGGTAGGGCAAATCAGGATATTCACTTCTATTTCTGACAAAAATTCATGAAATCAAGGATGGTTAAGTACATGAGAGGGAAGTTAGCCACTGACACTACTAGTTGAATAAAATATGATAGATTCAGTTATTTTCTGCAATGTATCTTCCGATGAATAATGCAGTGAATAACTGTAGGCTTTAAACTTCCTAAATTTTCATAAACTTTGTAAATTTGTCCAATTAAGCCCTTTCCTGCCCACATGTATTTTTATCGCCATCACTTGTAATGCATCCTAGCAGATTCCACTTCAGGTTGCACTGAATTAGTGTTTTCCCAGTTTCTTTGAAAATATTCTTGCCTATTTCATGCAGATTATTCATACAGGCTAATTATTATGATTCATCAAGAGCCAAGGAAAACACTCAAAATCATTTGCTTTGATATTGTATGTGTTTTTAAATTGATGAATAAAATAGCTTTTTAATGATATTGCTACCAGTTCTTCAGCTCCTTGCCAAAAGGCTGATATTCTCAAATAAATTTATTTTCTCTAGACACATTTCTTTGGCTGCTATAGTTAAGCTTGATTTAATTAACTCACCATTGATAAAAGGCTTTCCTTGCTTGGCTAACAAATGAGCCACTCAGCAGCTTACTTTGGTTGCATCCTCATTTTTTTTTTTTTTTAAGAAGAAATTCAGCTGTGAAGGGATCTTCTCTTTAAGTTTTCTAATTTTTCTGATTGTGTTTTTCCATGAGTTGGAAATACTGTGATGAGTGCTTAGTCTGGTAATTTTGATGTATATTGTATTCTTTCAGCACAGCTGTAGTGTCATTGCATAATAAACCTAATGCTTTGTCAATCTAATTTGGTAACAAGATTATCTACACTCCATTATATCTTAAAAGTATGATATTTGAAGCTGACTTTTATCTTCTTGTTTTGACTATGCACTAGTAATATAAAATACAATGTATAGGGATAACTTAGTGCTTGAAAAGCTGTCATTACAATTGCATTACTGTAATTTGTAGTGCTCTGAGCAGCACTGCAAAACCATTAGAGTGCCATATGTGGTCTCTTATAAATACTGAAATCTGTCATTTTAAAAGCAGCCGTAGACAATGTGTAAATAAATATGTTTTAATAAAGTTTTATTTATGGACACTTAAAATGAATTGTATATAACCTTCACATCATGAAACATTCCTCTTTTGATTTTTTTTTCCAACCATTTAAAAGTATAAAAACCATTCTTAGCTCATGGGCTGTACAAAAACAGGCAGAGGGCCCTAGTTGGCCTGTGGGCTGTAATAGTTTGCCAACTTCTCCCTTAACCCGAAAGAGTAAGTCTACTGGGAGGAAAATTGTGCTTGATGGAGGCAGGTCTGTGAGGGAAATCATTCTGGATGGTGTTTTGACAACCCTTAAATCATACTACTGGTTAATGTCAGGATTAATACCATCGTAGAAAAAGAGAAAAAGTAAAAAAAAGAGAGATCGGGAGTTTATGTAATTTGGTTTTTATTTATTTAAGGAAAGATTTATACAATTTTGTTTGTGTGTGTGTGTGTGTGTGTACTACCTGAAGAGCTCTTAGACTCTGGAGTTTCTAACCTAGATCTTTTATGTGAAAAAAATATATGAATATGAACTTTCTTTCCCCTTAAGAAAAGTGTGTTTATTAAGACTTATGACCTAGGGGACTTCCTTGGTGGCGCAGTGGATAAGACTCTGTGCTCCCAGTACAGGGGGTCTGGGTTCAATCCCTGGTCAGTGAATTAGATCCCACATGCATGCAGCAACTAAGAGTTCACATGCCACAACTAAGGAGCCCAGCTGCCACAACTAAGGAGCCCGCCTGCCACAACTAAGACCTGGTGCAACCAAATAAATAAATAAATAGATAAATATATTTTTTAAAAAAGACTTATGACCTAGAAAGTAGTAAATCTAGAATAATTTATTACAGGTACTGCTCTTACTTTAATTTGAAATTTTAATCTTGGCTGACTTTGTATAGGATAGGAAATAATAACAAAGTTTTTTACTTTTGTAACTTTTTGTTTCCACACGTCTCCACAAATTACTAGGTTTGAGGAAGCTTTGACAGAGTGCTGTGAAATTGTCAGTAGGTGGAGTTTATCCTCAGATGATTCAGGAAAGCTAGGTATACTCTTACTATAAATATGGTATAAAAATCCTTTATTAGAGTTGAATGAAAACCACATAATCCTTTGTTCCTTCTTTTTGTGCATATATGTGTGGTTGTGATTGTTTATTCTTTATTGTTAATTTTTAAAAATGGATTTTTAAAATAATTTTTTAAATCGAAGTATAGCTCATGTACAGTATTATATAAATTATGGGTGTACAGTATAGGGATTCACAGTTTTTAAAGGTTATACTCCATTTATAGCTATTCTAAAATATTGGCTATATTCTCCCTGTTGTACAATATGTTCTTGTAGCTTATTTTATACATTATAGTTTGTACCTCTTAATCCCCTCCCCCTATATTGCCCCTACGCCCTTCCTTCTTTCCACTGGTAACCGCTAGTTTGTTCTCTGTATCTGTGAGTCTGCTTCTTTTTTGTTATATTCACTAGTTTGTCTTATTTTTTAGATTCCACATATAAGTGATATCATACAATATTTGTCTTTCTCTGACATTTCACATAGCACAATTTTCTTCAAGTCCATCATGTTGTTGCAGATGGCAAAATTTCATTCTTTTTTATTTTAATAAATTTATTTACTTATTTATTTTTGGTTGCATTGGGTCTCCGTTGCTGTGCGCAGGCTTTCTCTAGTTGCGGCGAGTGGGGGCTACTTTTCATTGTGGTGCGCAGACTTCTCATTGCGGTGGCTTCTCTTGTTGTGGAGCACGGGCTCTAGGCACACGGGCTTCAGTAGTTGTGGCTCGCGGGCTCTAGAGCGCAGGCTCAGTAGTTGTGGCACACGGGCTTAATTGTTCTCTGGCATGTGGGATCTTCCTGGACCAGGACTCGAACCTGTGTCCCCTGAATCGGCAGGTGGATTCTTTTTTTTTTTTTTTTTTTGGTACGCGGGCCTCTCACTGCCGTGGCCTCTCCCACTGTGGAGCACAGGCTCCAGACGCGCAGGCCCAGCGGCCATGGCTCACGGGCCCAGCCAGTCCGCGGCACGTGGGATCCTCCATGACCGGGGCACGAACCCGTGTCTCCTGCATCGGCAGGCAGACTCTCAACCATTGCGCCACCAGGGAAGCCCGGCAGGTGGATTCTTAACCACTGCGCCACCAGGGAAGTCCCAAAATTTCATTCTTCTTAATGGCTGAGTAGTAGTCCATTGTGTGTGTGTGTGTGTGTGTGTGTGTGTATGTTTTTCTTTTCTTGACAAAGAGGCTATTATAGCTTAACTGTTAGAGGTGGATTAAATTAAACAAACAAATTCTTAAAAAGATAAGAATCAATACAAATGTGAATTTATGTTTTTATGAATTTAGCTGTGTCACTTAAAGTGATTTTTGATCACTTTATTGCTTTTTTTGGTAATAAACAGCATTTACATGGGATTTTCTATTTTTAGAGCACTTTAAGGTGATTCAAAAAAATTCTTGGTTTTCCTAAAAGACATTTTAAATTAAGTAGGAGAACGTAGGCAAATAGAGGAAAACAACCTTAGTATTCAGAATGAATATAAAAGGCTCAGGGCTCAGAGACAATGGTTATAAAGTACTAATTGTCTTGGTTATTGAAGAAAAACATTTAAGTACATGTACATCATAGATAAAAGTAAAAAAACACAATTCCTGCTCCATAGATTAACTTAGAGTGATGATTTTTGAAGACCCTTTTAAAATTATTTATTTATTTATTTACTTTTATTTGGCTGCACTGCGAGGCATGCTGGATCTTAGCTCTCTGACCAGGGATCAAACCTGGGCCCTGGCAGTGGAAGCACTGAGTCCTAACCACTGGACCGCCAGGGAATTCCCAAAGACTCTCTTAAATCCATTGTTCTAAGTTTTCTAAGCTAGTACAAAGTATGCTTTTTGAGACTGATCTTTTTCAAAATTTTATTTATTTTAAGTAGTTGCTTTAAAAAAATAACAAATATTTTAATTTTAAATTTGTTTATTTGGCTGCATCATTTCTTTGTTGACACATGCAGGATCTTTGTTGTGGCATGCGGAATCTTTAGTTGTGGCATGCGGGATCTTTAGTTGTGGCATGTAGAATCTTTAGTTGTGGCATGCGGGATCTTTAGTTGCGGCATGCGGGATCTTTAGTTGCGGCATGTGGGATCTTTAGTTGCGGCATGCGGGATCTTTAGTTGCGGCATGCGGGATCTTTAGTTGCGGCGTGTGGAATCTTTAGTTATGGCATGTGGGATCTTTAGTTGCGGCATGCAGGATCTTTAGTTGTGGCATGCAGGATCTTTAGTTGCAGCATGTGGAATCTTTAGTTGTGGCATGTGAACTCTTAGCTGCGTCATGTGGGATCTAGTTCCCTGTCCAGGAATCAAACATGGGCCCCCTGCATTGGGAGCACGAAGTCTTAGCCACTGGAGCATCAGGGAAGTCCCATTATAAGTTGTAAGTAACTTGTTAAGAATTAAACAGTGGGTAACAGTTAATGAATGATTATACATGCACTGTTTTCTGGGACACATGTATCATTCTCTGTGCTTTACATTTATTTATACCTCATTTAATGCTCTTAACAACTCATTGAAGTAGAAATTGTTATATTATTTCCATCTTAAAGATGAGGAAGCTGAGGCACAAAGACATTAAGTAATTTGCCCAAGTCACATGATCAGTAGAGTTGGGATTCACTGTGACTTCAGAATTTTTCTTCTTAACTACTACTTTACGGAAGTGTTTCGGTCTATCTGCTGTTACTCTTCTTTCTCAAGCTTTAATCCCTTAAATTGTGCATTTTTAGGGCCTGCACTTCAGAAATACTACTCTCAGAGGAACCATTACTCTTTAGGGCTTATCTGTTTCGTCTGTGTATGCTGAATCTTATCTGCCTACTCACACCATCCCTTTCCCCCCCTTTTCTAGTAGTGAGACATGGTCTATAGATCAAGAGTAAATAAAACTAGTGAAATAGGGAAGCCAGGGGACATTTTAATATTGGTTCTTGAAAGAAAAAATTAGTTTAAAAAGTTTTTTGTATATATAATAACTGAAGGAAATTAAGTTAAAGAAAAATGTCTAAATATCAGAGTCATTGTAAAACAACTAAAAAGCATAAACAAAAGCCCAAGACCTTAAAAAACCTACCTTTTATATAAACTCCAGTCTCTTCCCCTCTGTTTTTAGAGATGAATGTTTTAGGGAATCATATTGTTGTCATTACAGGTTACTGGAAAATTACTTCAGTAACCTGTGTGTATACATTGATTAACAATGTATTTTTTCACTGTGACTCATGGTTGGAAAAGTGTGAGAAATACTTATGTAGCATATACGATACCAAACTTATTTTTATATTTTTTATTTTTTGAGTTTGGTGCAGACTGTCATTCTTTCTGTGTACATTAGTTCTTTAGATTTGCTACTTCCATTTGATAAGCTTCAGGTTTCCTTTATATGTTGATATTCTCCAGACTTACTTTCTAGCTAGACCCTCTTTTTTTTCATTCAGCTCCTATGGTTCTTAACCTTTTTTGGGGGCCATAGACACCTTTGAAAATCTAATAAAACTTATGAACTCTCCCTAGAAAATTGCACATATGTACATTATGCAAACTTCTGCTTACAATTTTAGGAGTTTCATAGGACATCCTCCCCCACGATCATTCATGGATTCTAGATTAGAGACCCACCTCTGCATGTGCTCCCTGAACAATTTCATTCATTTTAATTCTTTCAAATACATTTATGTTTTCCCTGTCTATATCTTTAATGTGATTCTCTCTCCTGAGCACTAGACCTTGATATCTCCTTACTTCCTGGCCATCTGGATGTCCTATTGCACTTCTCCACTTTGTATTTCAAACTCGTGAAACTACATGTAGTTCCTGGAACACATTTTTCTGTTCTTCAGTCCTTGACTCCTTGGTTATTAGACACTGCTGACTGATTCCTTATTCTTTGACACATTCTCCCTTCCTAAGCTTCTGTGATGCTACTCTCACCTATTTTTCTCTTACCTCTGTGACTACGTCTTCTCTTCTCCTTCCTAGGTTTCTTTTTACCACTTGTCCTCTAAATGTCCGTTTTCCCAGGATTCTGACCATAACCTTCTGAAGTCTTTTACTCTCTATACATTTTGGGGTAAACTTTCCCAAATCTCTGGCTTCAGTTACTTCCCCAAATTTTGTATTTAGCTAAAGCTCACACATTTATCTCCAAATGCCTATTAGACACTTATGCTTGGATCAATGGTTCCTAAATACTAGGGGGATTACATACCTCTTTAAGAATCTGATTAAAGGTATTTCTCTCTTCCCAGGAACGTACACAGGCACACTAAGTTTTGCATACTGTTTTAGGGTGTTCCTGGGCATCCTAAAGCCCCTTCATGGACTCCTTAGAGATCTGTGGTCTTCTAATTAAGAATTTGAGACCTAAGACGTTCCTGAGCTGCGTTTAATTCAGCATGTCCAAAATTGATGCTGTCATCATTGCCTCTATCCCACTTTATTCTTATCCCTCTCACATATGCCTCTAAATCTAATCATTTGTCTCTTAATTATTTATTAATCCATTCATTCTGAAAATATGTGAATGCCTGCTTTATATTTAGCACCAGGCCTGAGTATATAGTGATATACAAAACATAGTTATTCTGTTCTCTCAAAGCTTACTCAGTAGCATAGTGATTAAAAGTGTGAACTTTGGGTTCAAATTTTGACTCTGTACAGTATGACCTAGAGCAAATTTTTTAACCTCTCTATACCTCAGTTTCATCTTTGAAATGAGGTTGATAAGTAGTTCCTGCTTCATTGGTTATTTGGATTAAATGACTTAATATATGTAAAATGCTCAGTAAATGTTAGCTTTTATTATTTGTGGAGGAAGTAGACATTATATGATCACAAATAAGTAATTATACATTTTGATAAGTGTCATGAAGTAACAGAACAAGGGTATTTTGAGAGAATTTAGAGTAGGGAGTAGGGATAGCATTGAGGTAGTGGCAATTACACAGACTTGAAGGGGGAGGAATAGATGTTAACTAAGCGAAGATTTGTGGGGACTGGAAGCATTTCAGGCAAAAAGAAAAGGTAATACAAAGACCTTGAGGTAGGAAAGGGTTTGGAGCATTTGACAAACAGAAGGTCATTGTGTCTGGAGTATGGTATGTTATGGGGAGAATGACATGAATGCAAAGATCTGTAGGCCATATTAAGGAGTTTGGATTTTGTTCTGAATGAAATGAGAAGCTAATGGAAGGTTATAAATGGCAGAGCTGGAATGAACTGATTTATGTTTAGAAAGTGTTACTTGCTGCTGTGTGGAAAATGGACTAGAGAAGAGCTAGAATGAGTGCCTAGAGATAGTCTATTGAAAAAAAGAAGTCTATTGTAGTAGCTCAGGTAAGAGCTGTTGGTATTTAGGACTAGTGTGGCAGTAGTGGAGGTGGAATGAAACATATGGGTTTAAAGTGTTTTAAATTGAGTGCTTCTAAGTGCCAGGTACTATAATAGAAGCTGAGGGTACAATGTAGAGGTTAAAAAAGAAACAATTCCTAATTTATAGTCTAGTTTGTGGGGGTGGTGGGATAAGGGGGAGAAATAAGGCAATGAAAGAATTATACAAGTAAGTATAAATATTAGAACTGTGATAATTTCTAGTACGGACAAATATGTGGTGCTTTGAGATCATATCATGGTCAGAAAGTCAGGGATGTTGAAACAACTGGAAAATTTGGTGATTGGCTAGACATTTGGGCAGGTAAGGAAGCAGAAAGTGTCAAGGATTACTTGGGTTTCTGATGTGAGCAAGTATGTAGATGGATATGGAGAGAAGTCTGATTGGCTTCTAGTCTTGCATTTTCCACATGGTCTTAACCAGTGCCAGAAGTAATTTTCTTAAAACATGTGAGTTTGAGTATTTTATATATCTTTTTTTTTTTTGGCCGAGCTGAACAGCATGTGGGATTTTAGTTCCCCGACCAGGGGTCGAACCCACGCCCCCTGCATTGGAAGCGCGGGGTCTTAACCACTGGACTGCCAAGGAAGTCCCTTATGTATCTTCTTATAATCCCTTGAATGGCTTCTCTTCTTCTTATAAGATGAATTTCCACCTCTTGCTTGCTAAGTACTATAAAATATGGCTCCCTTTGTCTTTTCTAGTCCTATAGTTATGCTTCTCCACAGATCATGGACATTTTTTTTTTTTTTTTAACGCGGGCCTCTCACTATTGTGGCCTCTCCCGTTGCGGAGCACAGGCTCCGGACGCGCAGGCTCAGCGGCCATGGCTCACGGGCCCAGCCGCTCCGGGGCATGTGGGATCTTCCCGGACCGGGGCACGAACCTGTGTCCCCTGCATCGGCAGGCAGACTCTCAACTACTGCGCCACCAGGGAAGCCCCATGGACATTTTTAATAGTAGCCATATTACAGTACTTGTGCTCTCTCTTGTTTCTCTGTCTTCTCATAGGCTGCTTTCTGTCTGAAATGCTATTCTTCTGCACCCACTCTGACCCTGCTCTTTCATACCTTGCTAATTTCTACTCATTCTTCACTTTCTCTGGGAATTCTTCTCTGACTTCCTCAATCTGATTTTAGCTGCCCTTTGTTTGTGCTTCCATTGCACCCTGGACAGAGAGCCATAAAAATAGCATTATTTATTTTTTGCTGTCATCATTGATTATTGGTTATGTGATAATTGGTTGTCTGATAATTGATTGCAAGCTCTTGAGAGCAGAAATCATATCTTATTTTTGTGTTCCATGATCTATATGTGGTAAATGCACAACAAATGTTTGAAGAAATTAATGAATACTCTGTTCTTTTATAGCATGTGCTTTTGCACAGCTGTTTTCTGATTAGAAAACCTTTCCCACCTTTGCTCTGTCAACTTCTAGACATCCTTTATTTAATATTAAGCCTTCCTTGATACTTCAGTGACAGTTCCTCTTTATGCTGTGCTTCTCTCGTTTTTCTTTTGTACACCTCTGATAAATGTTTGACAGTATAGAGTAGGGATCTAAATGTTTGAAAGAGTGAATGTATACATATCATGAGCATCATGGAGTTATAGATCGGGTAAATATCTCCCAAGTGTCCCATCCCATTTCGTAGGGTTGGTTACTTCTACATGGTACTAATTTTACCTATTGCATTGATCTTTACTTCAGTGTTTTATAAAGGCAGCCCTATCTCCAAATTGTGGATAATTTATTGTAGTTCTCTGTTTACAGATTGCATAGCTACTGCCTGCAGTGTCCTTCTTTTCTCTCTCATTGACTTTATTTCTCCTTCAGGACCCAGCTCAAAAATCCCCTCTTCTTTGTAATCTTTTAGATTGCCTAGGCTGTGAGCATTCCTATGATGTTCCTAGAAGGCTTTTTCCAAACTGCCAACAATAGTTTTGCAATGTTATTATCCTGTCTCTTCATCTAGAACTCAAGGGGACTTATTTTTATTCATTCCTTTATCCCTGGTTCAGTGCCTTACACATAGTTGGTGCTTAACACATATTTACTTAACTGATTGTATCCTTATTTAGAGAATGTTGGGTGGAACTAATCCTGGGATGAAAAATATCGGTTCTGTGTAATCTCTACAATTTAAAATCTATATATAGATAGTTTGGATAATGCACTATATTCAACTTGCTTGAATAATCTTTATATTCTATATTTTAATACCTTTTCCCTTTCCTTTAACAGGTATTGCCTGCCCTCCAGTGGTTAGATCATAGCTAACATTTTTAGTAAAGGTAA
>RJWK010041792.1:0-19426 GCA_004363435.1 Platanista minor | reverse complement strand
ATATCCTCAAGTCCATTCTCTAGTAGGTCTGTGTCTTTATTCCCGTCTTACCCCTACGTTCTTCATGACATTTTTTTTTCTTAGATTCCATATATATGTGTTAGCATACAGTATTTGTTTTTCTCCTTTTGACTTACTTCACTCTGTATGACAGACTCTAGGTCTATCCACCTTACTACAAATAACTCAATTTCGTTTCTTTTTATAGCTGAGTAATATTCCATTGTATATATGTGCCACATCTTCTTTATCCATTCACCCGATGATGGACACTTAGGTTGCTTCCATATCCTGGCTATTGTAAGTAGAGCTGCAATGAACATTTTGGTACATGACTCTTTTTGAATTATGGTTCTCTCAGGGTATATGCCCAGTAGTGGGATTGCTGGGTCGTATGGTAGTTCTATTTGTAGATTTTTAAGGAACCTCCATACTGTTCTCCATAGTGGCTGTATCAATTTACATTCCCACCAACAGTGCAAGAATGTTCCCTTTTCTCCACTCCCTCTCCAGCATTTATTGTTTGTAGATTTTTTGATGATGGCCATTCTGACCCGTGTGAGATGATATCTCATTGTAGTTTTGATTTGCGTTTCTCTAATGATTAATGATGTTGAGCATTCTTTCATGTGTTTGTTGGCAATCTGTATATCTTCTTTGGAGAAATGTCTATTTAGGTCTTCTGACCATTTTTGGATTGGGTTGTTTGTTTTTTTGTTACTGAGCTGCATGAGCTGCTTATAAATTTTGGAGATTAATCCTTTGTCAGCTGCTTCATTTGCAAATATTTTCTCCCATTCTCAGGGTTGTCTTTTGGTCTTGTTTATGGTTTCCTTTGCTGTGCAAAAGCTTTTAAGTTTCATTAGGTCCCATTTGTTTATTTTTGTTTTTATATCCATCTCTCTAGGAGGTGGATCAAAAAGGATCTTGCTGTGATTTATGTCATAGAGTGTTCTGCCTATGTTTTCCTCTAAGAGTTTGATAGTTTCTGGCCTTACATTTAGGTCTTTAATCCATTTTGAGCTTATTTTTGTATATGGTGTTACGGAGTGTTCTAATTTCATACTTTTACAAGTACCTGTCCAGTTTTCCCAGCACCACTTATTGAAGAGGCTGTCTTTTCTCCAATGTATATTCTTGCCTCCTTTATCAAAGATAAGGTGACCATATGTGCGTGGGTTTATCTCTGGGCTTCCTATCCTGTTCCGTTGATCTATATTTCTGTTTTTGTGCCAGTACCATACTGTCTTGATTACTGTAGCTTTGTAGTATAGTCTGAAGTCAGGGAGCCTGATTCCTCCAGCTCCACTTTTCGTTCTCAAGATTGCTTTGGCTATTCGGGGTCTTTTGTGTTTCCATACAAATTGTGAAATTTTTTGTTCTAGTTCTGTGAAAAACGCCAGTGATAGCTTGATAGGGATTGCATTGAATCCGTAGATTGCTTTGGGTAGTAGTATTTTCACAATACTGATTCTTCCAATCCAAGAACATGGTATATATCTCAATCTATTTGTATCATCTTTAATTTCTTTCATCAGCGTCTTATAATTTTCTGCATACAGGTCTTTTGTCTCCTTAGGTAGGTTTATTCCTAGATATTTTATTCTTTTTGTTGCAGTGGTAAATGAGAGTGTTTTCTTATTTCACTTTCAGATTTTTCATCATTAGTGTATAAGAATGCCAGAGATTTCTGTGCATTAATTTTGTATCCTGCTACTTTACCAAATTCATTGAGTAGCTCTAGTAGTTTTCTGGTAGCATCTTTAGGATTCTCTATGTATAGTATCATGTCATCTGCAAACAGTGACAGCTTTACTTCTTCTTTTCCGATTTGGATTCCTTTTATTCCTTTTTCTTCTCTGACTGCTGTGGCTAGAACTTCCAAAACTATGTTGAATCAGAGTGGTGAGAGTGAGCAACCTTGTCTTGTTCCTGATCTTAGTGGAAATGCTTTCAGTTTTTCACCACTGAGGACGATGTTGGCTGTGGGTTTGTCATATATGGCCTTTATTATGTTGAGGAAAGTTCCCTCTATGCCTACTTTCTCCAGGGTTTTTATCATAAATGGGTGTTGAATTTTGTCGAAAGCTCTCTCTGCATCTATTGAGATCATCATATGGTTTTTCTCCTTCAATTTGTTAATATGGTGTATCACGTTGATTGATTTGAATATATTGAAGAATCCTTGCATTCCTGGGATAAACCCCACTTCATCATAATGTATGATCCTTTTAATGTGCTGTTGGATTCTGTTTGCTAGTATTTTGTTGAGGATTTTTGCATCTGTGTTCATCAGTGATATTGGCCTGTAGTTTTCTTTCTTTGTGGCATCTTTGTCTGGTTTTGGTATTAGGGTGATGGTGGCCTCGTAGATTGAGTTTGGGAGTGTTCCTCCCTCTGCTATATTTTGGAAGAGTTTGAGAAGGATAGGTGTTAACTCTTCTCTAAATGTTTGATAGAATTCGCCTGTGAAGCCATCTGGTCCTGGGCTTTTGTTTGTTGGAAGATTTTAATCCAGTTTCAGTTTCAGTGCTTGTGATTGGTCTGTTCATATTTTCTATTTCTTCCGGTACAATCTCAGCAGGTTGTGCATTTCTAAGAATTTGTCCATTTCTTCCAGGTTGTCCAGTTTATTGGCATAGAGTTGCTTGTCGTAATCTCTCATGATCTTTTGTATTTCTGCAGTGTCAGTTGTTACTTCTTCTTTTTTATTTCTAATCCTATTGATTTGAGTCTTCTCCCTTTTCTTCTTGATGAGTCTCGCTAATGGTTTATCAATTTTGTTTATCTTCTCAAAGAACCAGCTTTTAGTTTTATTGGTCTTTGCTATAGTTTCCTTCATTTCTTTTTCATTTATTTCTGATCTGATCTTTATGATTTCTTTCCTTCTGCTAACTTTGGGGTGTTTTTGTTCTTCTTTCTGTAACTGCTTTAGATGCAAGGTTAAGTTGTTTATTTGAGATGTTTCCTGCTTCTTAAGGTAGGATTGTGTTGCTATCAACTTCCCTCTTAGAACTGCTTTTGCTGCATCCCATAGGTTTTGGGTCATCGTGTCTCCATTGTCATATGTTTCTAGGTATTTTTTGATTTCCTCTTTGATTTTTTCAGTGATCACTTCGTTATTAAGTAGTGTATTGTTTAGCTTCCATGTGTTTGTATTTTTTACAGATGTTTTCCTGTAATTGATATCTAGTCTCATAGTGTTGTGGTCGGAAAAGATACTTGATACGATTTCAATTTTCTTAAATTTATCAAGGCTAGATCTCCAAGATATGATCTATCCTGGAGAATGTTCCATGAGCACTTGAGAAGAAAGTGTATTCTGTTGTTTTTGGATGGAATGTCCTATAAATACCAATTAAGTCCATCTTGTTTAATGTATCATTTAAAGCTTGTGTTTCCTTATTTATTTTCATTTTGCGTGATCTGTCCATTGGTGAAAGTGGGGTGTTAAAGTTCCCTACTATGATTGTGTTACTGTCGATTTCCCCTTTTATGGCTGTTAGCATTGGCCTTATGTATTGAGGTGCTCCTATATTGGGTGCATAAATATTTACAATTGTTATATATTCTTATTGGATCGATCCCTTGATCATTATGTAGTGTCCTTCTTTGTCTCTTGTAAAAGTCTTTATTTTAAAGTTTATTTTGTCTGATATGAGAATTGCTACTCCAGCTTTCTTCTGATTTCCATTTGCATGGAATATCTTTTTCCATCCCCTCACTTTCAGTCTGTATGTGTCCCTAGGTCTGAAGTGGGTCTCTTGTAGACAGCATATATATGGGTCTTGTTTTTGTATCCATTCAGCCAGTCTGTGTATTTTGGTGCGAGCACCTAATCCATTTACATTTAAGATAATTATCGATATGTATGTTCCTATTCCCATTTACTTAATTGTTTTGGGTTTGTTATTGAAGGTCTTTTTCTTCTCTTGTGTTTCTAGCCTAGAGAAGTTCCTTTAGCATTTGTTGTAAAGCTGGTTTGGTGGTGCTGAACTCTCTCAGCTTTTGCTTGTCTGCAAAGCTTTTAATTTCTCCATCAAATCTGAATGAGAGCCTTGTTGGGTAGAGTAATCTTGGTTGTAGGTTTTTCTCCTCCATCACTTTAAATATGTCCTGCCACTCCCTTCTGGCTTGCAGAGTTTCTGCTGAAAGATCACATGTTAACCTTATGGGGATTCCCTTGTGTGTTATTTGTTGTTTTTCCCTTGCTGCTTTTAATATGTTTTCTTTGTATTTAATTTCTGATAGTTGGATTAATATGTGTCTTGGCGTGTTTCTCCTCGGATTTATCCTGTATGGGACTCTCTGTGCTTCCTGGACTTGATTAACTATTTCCGTTCCCCTGTTAGGGAAGTTTTCAACTATAATCTCTTCAAATATTTTCTCAGTCCCTTTCTTTTTCTCTTCTTCTTCTGGGACCCCTAAAATTCAAATGTTGGTGCATATAATGTTGTCCCAGAGGTCTCTGAGACTGTCCTCAGTTCTTTTCATTCTTTTTTCTTTATTCTGCTCTGCAGTAGTTATTTCCACTATTTTATCTTCCAGGTCACTTATCCGTTCTTCTGCCTCAGTTATACTGCTATTGATCCCTTCTAGCATATTTTTAATTTCATTTATTGTGTTGTTCATTATTGCTTGTTTCCTCTTTAGTTCTTCTAGGTCCTTGTTAAATGTTTCTTGCATTTTCTCTATTCTATTTCCAAGACTTTGGATCATCTTTACTATCATTATTCTGAATTCTTTTTCAGGTAGACTGCCTATTTCCTCTTCATTTGTTAGGTTTGGTGGGTTTTTACCTTGCTCCTTCAACTGCTGTGTGTTTTTCTCTCTTTTCATTTTGCTTATCTTACTGTGTTTGGGGTCTCCTTTTCGCAGGCTGCAGGTTCGTAGTTCCCATTGTCTTTGGTGTCTGTCTCCAGTGGCTAAGGTTGGCTCAGTGGGTTGTGTAGGTTTCCTGGTGGAGGGGACTAGTGCCTGTATTCTGGTGGATTAGGCTGGATCTTGTCTTTGTGGTGGGCAGGTCCACGTCTGGTGCTGTGTCTTGTGGTGTCTGTGGCCTTATTATGATTTTAGGCAACCTCTCTGCTAATGGATGGGGCTGTTTTCCTGTCTTCCTAGTTGTTTGGCATAGGGTGTCCAGCAGTGTAGCTTGCTGGTCGTTGAGTGAAGCTGGGTCTTGGCGTTGAGATGGAGATCTCTGGGAGATTTTTGCCATTTGATATTACATGGAACTTGGAGGTCTTTTGTGGACCAGTGTCCTGAACTTGGCTCTCCCACATCAGTGGCACAGCCCTGACGCCTGGCTGGAGCACCAAGAGTCTGTCCTCCACGTGGCTCAGAATAAAAGGGAGAAAAAACAGAAAGAAAGAGAAAAAGAGGATAAAATAAAATAAAGTAAGATAAAATAAAATAAAATAATTAAAATAAAAAATAATTATTAAGAAAAGAATTTTTAAGAAGTAAAAAAAAAAAGAAAAAAAATCGGACAGTCAGAACCCTAGGACAAATGGTGAAAGCAAAGCTATACAGACAAAATCTCACACAGAAGCATACTCATACACACTCACAAAAAGAGGAAAATGGGAAAAAATAATCTATCTTGCTCCCAAAGTCCACCTCCTCTATTTGGGATGATTCGTTGTCTATTCATGTATTCCACAGATGCAGGGTACATCAAGTTGATTGTGGGGACTTAATCCGCTGCTCCTGAGGCTGCTGGGAGAGACTTCCCTTTCTCTTCTTTGTTCGCACAGCTCCCGGGGCTCAGCTTTGGATTTGGCCCCGCCTCTGCGTGTAGGGCGCCGGAGGGCATCTGTTCTTTGCTCAGACAGGACGGGGTTAAAGGAGCCGCTGACTCGGAGGCTCTGGCTCACTCAGGCCGTGGGGAAGGAGGGGTACGGATGCGGGGTGAGCCTGCAGCGGCAGAAGGCAGCGTGACTGTTACACCAGCTTGAGGCGCACTGTGCGTTCTCCCGGGGAAGGTGTCCCCGGATCACGGGACCCTGGCGTTGGCGGGCTGCACCGGCTCCGGGAGGGGAGGTGTGGAGAGTGACCTGTGCTTGCTCACAGGCTTCTTGGTGGCGGCAGCTGCAGCAGCGTTAGTGTCTCATGCCCGTCTCTGGGGTCCGCGCTGATAGCTGCGGCTCGCGCCCATCTCTGGAGCTCCTTTAAGCAGCGCTCTCAATCCCCTCTCCTCGCGCACCAGGAAACAAAGAGGCAAGAAAAAGTCTCTTGCCTCTTCGGCAGGTCCAGACTTTTCCCGGACTCCCTGCCGGCTAGCCGTGGTGCACTAACCCCCTGCAGGCTGTGTTCACGCCGCCAACCCCAGTCCTCTCCCTGCGCTCCGACTGAAGCCCGAGCCTCAGCTCCCAGCCCTGCCCGCACCGGCAGGGGAGCAGACAAGCCTCTTGGGCTGGTGAGTGCCGGTCGGCAGCGATCATCCGTGCGGGAATCTCTCTGCTTTGCCCTCCGCGGCCCTGTTGCTGTGCTCTCCTCCATGGCTCTGAAGCGTCCCCCTCTGCCACCCGCAGTCTCCCCCCGCGAAGGGGCTTCCTAGTGTGTGGAAACCTTTCCTGCTTCACAGCTCCCTCCCACTGGTGCAGGTCCCGTCCCTATTCTTTTGTCTCTGTTTTTTCTTTTTTCTTTTGCCCTACCCAAGTACGTGGGGAGTTTCTTGCCTTTTGGGAGGTCTGAGGTCTGCCAGCGTTCAGTAGGTGTTCTATAGGAACAGTTCCACGTCTAGATGTATTTCTGATGTATCTGTGGGGAGGAAGGTGATCTCCGCGTCTTACTCTTCTGCCATCTTCTGCAAACCTCTCAAACCAACTGTTTAATCTCATACACATAGGACTTCGCTGGTGGTGTAGTGGTTAAGAATCCGCCTGACAGTGCAGGGGACATGGGTTTGAGCCCTGGTCTGGGAAGATCCCACATGCCACGGAGCAACTAAGCCCAAGTGCCACAACTACTGAGCCTGTGCTTTAGAGCCCGTGAGCCACAACTACTGAGCCTGGGCGCCACAGCTACTGAAGCCCATGCACCTTAGACCCATGCTCTGCAACAAAGAGAAGCGACTGCAATGAGAAGCCCACACACCGCAAGGAAGAGTAGCCCCTGCTCACCACAACTAGAGAAAGCCCACACCCAACAACAAAGACCCAATGCAGCCAACAATAAATACATTTTTTAAAAAATCTCATACACATAAATGAAGAGAGAGCCAGGGGCAAGGGCTTTATTATTCACTTTACAAAGTATTCAGTTGAGTGTTTGTTCCGTAAAGCAGATCCCCTAGTGCATTTGAAATATGATTCTCTGTACAAAAATGTGATTTGTACACAGCTCTTCAGCAGCATCTCTCTTGAGTCAATAAAATTACAGCTCATCAGTTGTGTTGTGTTTTGGAAGAAACAACATCATTTTCAGAGGCTGCTAATGCTGCTCAGTTGTGGATTTTGCAGGAAGGCACTCATGGTAACGTCATGATTTATAAAATATGTGCCGCACTTGGACAATGCAGTTGGCCTGATGTTCCTGAATTTTCTTTCTTTATCTCATGTGTCCTGGCTCTCTTTTTCCTATGTTAAATACCTCTTCTTTAGCTCCATTTTTAGACCCATTATACATTTTTCCTAATAAAATGTCATTTCAGCATTAATGTTCATTAATCATGATTTTTTTAATTTCATGTCCATATTGAAGATCTTAAAACTTTATATCACTTTTGCTCTTGGGTCCACATTAAACAGATAGAACGTGTTATACAAGACATACACAGCTTCTCTGCATGAGAAATTCTCCATATTAGAACCATCTCTTAGCCTGGGCCTGCTGCTTCAGAGTACTGAAACGTACTTTACCCATTTTATTTACTTGGGCCAACGGTTTATCACTAAAGCAGCCCACAAACATTTATTGAGTAATTTTCTCATATAGAGTATGACCTAAAGATGCAACTCATGATTAATTCATATGGTGAAGCTGAAAACTGCTGCTGGTGTCACCTTCTAAAATTAAGCTCATGGTTATAATTAAGAGCTGAAGCCCTGGGGCATTCAGTATTACTGCTGACTTGATTGTTAACAGGCAGAGCTCCAGGAAGTATCTTTCACCTCCTGTTCCTCTAAGCCGTCTTGGATAAGGTGAGGTAGCGTTAGAGAAACTTGTATTTGAACTTGTTCTTAAGGACATGGTAGCAAGTGCCTCGGTGGATTGAATGCGGATGGAGAGGAAAATCATTTGAGAGATAGTGTACCAGCGAGTCCTTTTATCCTGCAGGTTGTCAGAGGAAATAACATTTACCTGACCAGAAGGTCAGAGAGGAGAGTAAATGCTGAGAGGATTGGGGTCTCCCACTTTGTGCTCTAAGTTACCAGCTCAAATGGCAAGAGTCTGAAGTGGCGTGGTTTGCGTGAGAGTCTCAGCCTTATGGCTCCACTGTGTTTTTTCACGTATCTAAAGTGTTCAAGGTTTTGCATGGCCATATGTCACTAAGCTTGACTTACTTGTCGGGCTAGGTCCCAGCAGGAAACAACCAAGTAATTTATTGAAGGGAACTATTTAAAACCTTATGTTCTGTATTAAGGAAAACAAGAGATCGTGAAACGTTCTGGGGCTTGCAACAGCGGGGAACCGTTACCCCTTCACCACCCTATAGGCCTGAAGGGGCCAGGAGAAGGAAGATTACCAAACCCTGGAGAAAGTAGCTGGAGCTGTAAGTGAGGGCAGCCTGGCAGGAGCTGTGACCTTTGGGAGAGGTGACTTAGCAGAGAGGGAACTATAGGAACAGACGCCCAGAACTCACTTTCCTTCCTCTGTCCTATCCTGCCTATACCTCTCATTGGTTTAATCTAACCAGAAGCTAGAGGATAAGGAAGCCCATTGAGGCAGGTCAGCTTTGGAACACAGAGCAGATAGAGGGTAGATCCAGAGAGGCCATTGGGAGAGTATCCAACAACATCTATTTTTTATAATGTATACAAATGTAGATTGTCTTACTCAGAAAAATGACAAATATGGACAAGTAATTCAGATGTCTGATTTCAGATCACTTTGTGGGTTGGAAGTGAGAACTCCAATAATAGTTGGGCTAAAAATAGTAGTTATCAGCATTCTCATCTTAATATTTATTAGGAGCTTACTTTGTGCCAGGTAGTGTTCTAAATACTTCATCTATATTAACCCATTTAATTTTCAAAACAATCCTATGAGATACATACTGTAATTAGTCCCATATTACTATTGAGAGAACTGAAGCATAAGGAGCTTAAGGTATCTGCCCAGTCTCAGAGCTAGGAAGTGGAGAGCTGCACTCCTGCCCTGCACTGCCTCTTACTCATTAAAGCCAAAGTATGTAGAATACATCTGATGGGGGAAGGGGGCTGCAGTGTTCAGTAATGATTGCTATTTGCTTCCAGCTGGTAATTGGAAGAGATTTTTATATGTTAGAATTCTCTTCCCACACTTGAGAATTTTAGGTCTATAAGGGCAAAATTCATTTGTTTGTGGGTCATTAGCTGTGACCCCCCCACCTAGAACAATTTAGTGATGGATTTTCTCTCTCTCCCCTTTATGTTATTTTTCTTTCCTCTGTTATCCAGACAGAAGGTACTCTTTCTGAGCCTCAGAAGGACAGAACCAACAGAATAGCATCTACCAAGTGCCAGGCACTGGCCAGAGAACTTGAGAAGTATAAATTTTTGATCATCATAACACCCCTTCAAGGCAGCTGTTACACTCCCTATTTTACAGGTGAGAAGACTGAGTCCTGGGGACATTGTTTCTTGCCCAAGGTCACACAGGTAGGAAGTGCAAGTCCAGGTCTCACTTGCTCTGGTTCCATCTTTTCCACTATACTGGCTCTCAGAGACTGTCACTTGCCCCAGGCCAAGGCCATCAAGGCTGATGAATAAGCTTTCATGTGACCAAAGCCCCTAAGTACTTTTCCACCTGAACACCTGTGTTTATTTATGGGTCATTCCCAAGGAGAGAAAGAAACTGAGGAGAGGCCTGAGATTTAGGAGAAAATGAAGATGGCTGTGGGGTCGTGGAGAGAGAAGAGTACTTCTAGAAAGAGCGTGGTCACCTATGCCAAAGGCAACAGACAGACAAGTTAAGGACAAGTGTCCCTTGGACTTGGACATGTGGAGAGCATTGGCGACTTTAGCAAGAGCAGTGTTAGGAGACAGATCCAATTAGAGTAAGAACTGAAGAGGAAATGGGAGGGCCAGGAGGAGGAGGCAGCACGTCTGGACTTTTCCTTGGAGAAGTGTGGCTGGGAGAGATGAAGAAATTGAGTGGTGCCAGGAGAGTGGGATGGTTCTTGAGAGATAGGAGATGATATCAATAGAATATGTTTGAAACCGATGAACAGGATCCACAGACGGTGAGAGGATAATAAAGTAGCAGAGAGGGAGAACAACTGAGGATCAAAATGGACCTTTTTAACTTAATTCTACATGACCTGGCCCCTGTCCACATCCCTGGCCCCATCTCCTTGGTTGTTAGGCCCAGTCACTCTCACTTTCTTTCTGTTTCTCCATGCTAAACTCAGTCCTACCTTAGTACCTTGGCACTTGTGGTTCCCTCTCCCTGGTACGCTCTGCTCCCAGATCTTTGTACGTCTGGCTTCTCCTTGACATAGAGGTCTCAGTTAAAATGTCATATCCTCAGAAAGGACTCCTCTGGCCACTCATCTAAAGTGGCCCCCTTCACCTCTCTCCAGTCACTCCATCATAACCCTGTGTTACCTCCTTTGTAGCACATTTCCTCTTCAAGTCTGCTAAGAAGTCATCATCTTAGTGGTGCCTACCCTGACTGCCACAATTAGAATTGTGACCCACTGCCCCTCCACGTACACGCTTCTAATTACCTTTATCCTGTTCCCTCTCTCTCTCTCTCTCTTTTTTTTAAGATTTTAAAAATAATTAATTAATTAATTTTTGGCTGCATTGGGTCTTCACTGCTGCACACTGGCTTTCTCTAGTTGCGGCGAGCGGGGGCTACTCTTCGATGCGGTGCGCGGGCTTCTCATTGTGGTGGCTTCTCTTGTTGCGGAGCACAGGCTCTAGGCATGCGGGCTTCAGTAGTTGTGCCCTGGCGGGTTCTAGCGCACAGGCTCAGTAGTTGTGGCGCATGGGCTTAGTTGTTCCGCAGCATGTAGGATCTTCCCGGACCAGGGATCAGACCCATGTCTCCTGCACTGGCAGGTGGATTCTTAACCACTGTGCCACCAGGGAAGGCCCTCTCTCTCTTTTTAACGTAGCGTATATCACCTTTTAACACAGTGCATAAATTACCTACTTATTATGATGTGTTTTTCTTTCTCTCCCCTGGTAGAGTGTGATCTCCATGAGGGTGGGAATCTACGTCTGTTTTGTTCAGTGATTCATCTCTAGTGGCAGAGCACTGCCTGGCCAGGAGTAGGACCTCCCTAATATGTTCACTTGAATTAACTTTCCACTATCTGAAATTACTTTGATCAGTTGTTGGCTGGCTTGTTAACTCTTTGTCCCCCAACTAGAATGCAAGCATGGACCTTGTCAGTCTTATTTGCTGCTGTAACCCCAGCACTAAAACTGTGCCAATGTATAGCAGATGCTCAATAAATATTTGTTGAGTGATTGATGGTTACATTCCCTAACTTGATTGAATTCCAAGACTTGAGACTTGATTTGCCTTAAGCACAACTGAACTAAGACTCTCAACCTGTACTCTCAGGCCTTTGCCATGCTTTGTCCCTCTGGAAATTTCTGGAACTTCAACATCTGCAGTAACACAAAATAGGAATTCTGGCTCCATTTAATGCAACTTGTTGTCATCATTATATGGATGATATTGTATCTGTTTTTACTTCTTAATACATACATATGCTGAATAAATATTACTCAAAAAATAAGATTAATCATGAACTAGAATGATTCTTAGAGGTTATCTAAATCTATATCATGTACCATGATTAATATCAGGAGTTGGGTTAACATTAACATCAGCTATCTAATTATAATGTGTAGTAAAAATTCAACTAAGAACTAAATATTCTAAATATTAGCTAAATAACCTTGTCATTAACCGAATATTTGACACTGACATTGAACAAGTGGAGGAGAGGAATCCTGATAGAATCCTGAACATATAATGGATATATTTGAGAGTTATAATTCGTTTCAATTCAGACGTTAGCTGTAATTTTTCCATTTATGCTCCACTTATTATAGGAGCTACATATTCTAAAGATACCTTTTGTATAGTTTTATATAAGCAACATTATGTGATTAATTTTTGAACTTGTCGTCCTATAAAAAAGCTATAAAGAAATTATTAAAAGTCTAAGAAATGTAATTGAGTTAACATAGATAGAGATTAACACAGAAAGTTTTACAGCCCTGTAAAAATACCTTCAAAGCAGAAGGCCACATTAGGCATTCTTTCTTTTATAATTGACTTTTATTCCAGAACTATGATAAGAACTCACAGGTATAGAGATTTAATGGAAACTTATTTGCAAAAACATGAGCTATAGGCAGACAAAGACAAATTGGTTATATGTCATTGTTCTGCATTTCCAGGAATTTTAAGTAAAGCTACTTAGAAGTTCCCTGTGTAGTATAATAAGATTTTAGACCATGTCATTATACCCATTATTTTTCATTGTCTGCTTAAGAAGCTCCTCTGGTTAATAAGCTTTCCGTCGGAGGACCCAGAACATCTAAGAAGCTAATAGGCAGCCTTTGGAAAAGTTGATACGGCACTCAGCTGGCTCTGTCCAGCTCTGTCTGAATGTTTCTTCCTGAGATTATCTGCACAGGAAGGGGGTTAGCAAAGAGCTCTGTATCCAGACTTAGAATGACCCTGATTCCTTTGCAGGGTGGGCAGAGAGGGACTTATTTCTTCTCTCAGTGAATTAATTTTCTGTTTCTGCATACTGATTACCACAAACTTGGCAGCTTAAAACGACACACGTTTCTTATCTCACGGTTTCCATGGGTCAAAAGTCTGGGCAAAGCTTTGCTCGGTCCTCTGTTCAGAGACTCACAAGACTGCACTCCAGGTGTCCACCAGGCTATGTTCTCATCTGGAGGCTTGACCGAAGAAGAATCCACTTCCATGCTCACTCAGGTCATTGGTAGAATTTATTTCCTTGAGGCTGTAAGGCTGAGGGCCCAGCCTTTACTAGCTTTGAACGGGAGTCCACCCACAGCTCTTTGCCATGTGGACTTCTCAACATGGGAACTGACTTCATCAGGCCAACAAGGAGAATCTCTCACTATATATTGGTCATGGGAGTGACGTCCTGTCGCCCTTGCTATGTTCTGTTGGTTAGGAGCAAGTCTACAGGTCATGCCTGCCCTCAAGGGGAAGGTATCACACAAAGGCATGAACAGGAGGAAGTAGCATCATTGGGGTCACTTTAGGGTCTGTCGGCCGTACTCAGGTACCTCATTCCCACACTGATGCTTTTGCCTTTTAGCCATCACATCATACATAGCTTTTGCTAAAGTGAGTGGTAACATAAAATGGAGGAATTTGGACCTTATTTTTTTCTGGTTGGGAGCCTAATTCATGTTCTTTTCTCAAGCTTCTTTCTGTGTTGTGGTATCTCTCTTGGTTACTTTGGGGGTGAGAGAGAGTCATTGAGGATAATGGAAGGAAATCAAAGAATTTGCTTTTGAGGAAGGAGAAGGTTGGCTCCAGAGTTTTGGAGTAGCCGTCATCTGTGTTTCATGTGGCATTAACACAACTTCCACTTGGTTTCTCATTATGTCACTGGCGAAAGTCCTTTGCGTTATAACAATGAATTGGCACCAATGGCACACATACTGTCAAAGGAGTTCTGCATTTAGGATGGGAGCTGGTCCAGATGAACTCAACGAGCATGTCCCACCCACAAATATTTTGTATTTGCTATAAAATTAGAAAGTCTGCCCTCCCATGCAGGCCAGTTAAGGAAGGATCTGTTCCCCAGAGATCTAGTTAACGGAAGAGAGCTGTTTTCCACACTGACTGACAGAGAGGGAGAGAGAAGGAAAAATAAAAACCCTAGGGTGACTCTAACTGCATTGAACTATAATGAATCTAAAAATGGTGTTATCTGATAATGAAAAAAACCTAAACCAAACCCAAACAAAAAGGGACTCTTCACAGTTTAAAAAGCGTAGTGATTTTGAGATATTTTAAAAATTCTCTCTCACATTGAGAGTGTTCATATTTGTGGTAAATATGATGTAGTGTGTTTCTGTTTACATTCTTACTAATAACTTGCTCTTGCGGTGCTTTAAGAAATGCCCACAGAGTGGTTTAGCTTTATTCAGAATAAAGAATAGGTCAGCTGTGTGTACCATTGCATGGAAGGATTTCAATAGTGACTAGGCACTTTTAAGCACTGACAGCCAGAATTAGTGAGGTAGAAATCTGAAAAAGCAAAAGCATTATTTAAAATAATACTTCTGAATTTATCCAAGTTTTTTTTCCCCCCAAGTGCTGCTTTTCTCCCACTGGCCTCAGGATTATAAACTTTGTGGACTTAATGGCTGGCGTTAGTGGGTAAATAAATATGAGAAGACATACTGTTGGCTTTTCTGAATATTGGTATGCCTTAGGACATGAACAGAAAATCATATTTCTTTCTTAGGCGTTGGAAGCTTATGTCCTTATTCCATTCTCTCAAGGAGGTTTGTCCACGTCTTAAAGAGTAAATTTATATAAACAGCCAAAGGTCTCAGAAATTGGTTGACAGATAAAGAGGGCAGCACATTTCATTTTTCCTGTTCCACATTTTTGAGGACATGCTGATTTATGCAGTGTAGCTTACAGCACTTTCTTACTGTCTTGTGTATTATCATAAAATTTGTGACTCTTAGTCCTTAATGGGAAGTGTGGTAACATATTAAAACGGAGAAATACTGATTTGAATTTGATTTATTGGATCACTACTGTTGGTTTTTATATTATCCTTTTAACGTACTAACAACTCCTAATGCATGTTTGTCAAAAACCAGTTTACTCCTGTGCAGTAGAAAGACCTCTGTGGCCAAGAAATGATCCAATACGGCTGTTCTTTACTTTTTGGTAGATGCTTATGGCTGAAGCTCAATTCATCCTCAGCATAGCCACACACATCACCAGTATGCATGTTGCTCTTCACCGACCTTATAAGCTTGTGAACTATATTTAGAATCTACCAATTGGGCCTAGAAAAAGAGCAACTTCATTTAAAGGCTTGAACAAAAATTTGACATAACCTGTACTTAACAAATTGCTTTTTCTAGACCTAGAATGATATTTAAATGGTAGTTAATGTTTGAGTTTCCCCCAGTATCCAAGTTAATGCCCTTACCAAATAACTTAGATAAAACCTTTTCAGATGATCAGGGTAGCACTGGATATACTGCGCCAATAATGTGCTTAAGAATTAATCTTCTGAATTTATTCCCAGAGAGTAATTTAGGCAGTGATGAAACTGAAGCCTGGTGACATATGTTGCTGTCTTATATGTTCAAGCTCATGGTCGTGCATTGAGTCAAAACCTCTTATAGTTGTTGGGATATGTGTCAGACTTTAGTAGCACTTCTCTAATAATAATATGGTTAATGTTAAGTTTTATAAAAAACAAATGAAAAGTTTGAATTATGTTTTAACTAAATTAGCTCCAGAAGAGAACAGAAGTTTAAACTGATTAGGTCTATGGGTGACATATCTCTAAGCCCAGTTAATGCAACCTCACTGTTTCCCCTATTCACATGTCCAATAAATATTGATGGGCTGACTATGTGCCAGGGAAGGTTGTAGGCACTGGGGCTACCACAGTGGTCAATTCAGACAGGATCCCTATTTTATGGAGCTTACATTCCATTTGAGGAAGAAGACAATTAGCAAAGATATAAATGTTCAAGAGAAATATCAGCTGGAGATAAGTCCTATGTAAAGAATTAAATAGGGCCTTGTGATAAAGAGTGATCAGACTCAGGGAAGGTCTCAGTGAGAAATACAGACTGTAAATGGAGATCCCAATGTCAAAAAGGAGCAGTCCTGGGAAAGATGAGGGGAGAAAGCATTCTAGGCGGAAAGGACAGCTGGTGAAAGCCTTGTGTGTTTAAGGCCGGAAAGAAAGCCTTTGTGGGCTATAGCGCACTAGGAAAGGGAAAGGTGGCCCGGTGTCGGGGTCATGTTGTACAGAGCCCTGTATGGTAGGGAAAGGAGTTTGAATTTATATTACACACAGATAGAGCCCAAAGATTCCTGGAATGTAAGCTCCACGAAGGCAGTATGGAGACAAGAGACCTCCATACTCTTGGGAGACTATTGCTGTGGTTTGGTTGTCACCAATTACGTATCTGTAACAAAGGCTGGCCATGACCTACTTTTTCCTTTGAAGAAAAACCTGGAAAAATATGTCCCATTTTGACAGTGGAGAAAGACTTTAAAGCATTTTAAACTTACTGTTGACATCTATTTAAACTCAGCGTCACATCTGGATTTCTCTGTATTTATGAAAACTTAAACGATAAATCTTGCCTGGTTTTCAAACCCTCACTCTTGGCACTTTGTGCCAAGAACAAAGTTTTGGGCACACCCTGTTAACTTTGTTGCGAAGATTTATGCAGTTTCTTAGAAATTTGACTTTGGTGTGCTGCCCTCTAGAATTCAGAACAAGTTTCACTTTCCACTGAAGGTAGAAGGTCTGACTTGGATGAGAATATAAAACCAGGTCTTTTACCTGCTGGGCACCTCACCTGAGCTCTGTGGGTAGGGGAAGGGGCAGCCCTATTCAACTGCCCACAGGACAGCAGCAGGAACTGAACACAGACTCTCCTACTCGCAAAGAAAAATGCTGTTTTGTGGGTACTTTCCTTAATAATTAATAAGAGAGGAGAATTAAAGAAATTATTTGAACTATAAAAATTGTTTCAAAATTGAATGTGTTTTTTCATTTGGGATCTTGGCCAGGTTCTGAGAAAATTGTTTGGTACGGTAAGAATGAGAATTATATGCTCTGTAAGTGTGTGGGATGTTTTCATCTGAAGCATCCCCCATCCACCCCTATGCTGATCTTACACAGTATGGGTACTCCTTTAAAATTCAATGCATCATAAATTCATGCTGCTCCTTATTAAATTTAGAGACCGTTTGATTTTCACCGGAAACTGGCTCAGACTACACAGTATTCTAATTTGGGCCTCCAGAAACTTTAAGTTTCGAATCCAGAATCCCTCAGAAGCAGTTTGCCAGCATGTTCTAAATACGGGTTACAAATGAGTAAATGAAAAAAAAAAGGATTATGATAATTTATGTTTCACATTTTATGTTGCTTTACATTTCTAAAAATACATTCACACCTACCTTGTATAATTCTCAACATATCCACATGAGAGAGGTATTACAACACACAAAGGGAGAATCAGACACATTAAGGTGACCTACTCAAGGCCACAAAGCTAGAAACAACACAACTCTCCACCAGTTCTGTTGCTCACATTGTGCAGGGGGTCGGGCTGTGTTCAAGTGGCCAGGGTGCCTGTAAGAACACAGGTTTGGGCCCCACCCCAAACCTGAATCAGATTTTCTAGTTTTGGAGTCTAGAATCTGCATTCGTCAAGCACCGTGGCCCAGCCGAGTTTTATATGTGGTAAAATTAAGAACAATTAACAGGTCTAGTCATGTCAGCCCTTGGCAAAATCGAGTTTGGGGAAGATTTTCTGTGACCCATCTACCTCCTGCTCCAAATCTTGTTCTTTCCTTTGAGCCATCAAGCTTACTTACCGCTTTCTTTTATCAAACTCCCTCTGAGAAGAGGATGTGCAAAAGCTAAAAGTACCACTCCTTCATAGGATTTCTGCTTTGTAACACACAGACCAAGTCTTAAGTAAAAAAAGGAAAAAGAAAGAAAAGAAAATCTACTGGAGCAGTGGAGGAAGCATGTAGGAATAAGGGAGAATGCGGTCCTCCCTGAACTTGTAGAATCACCCTCATGTCACCTATTCTGTTGCAATCTCAGGTCAGGTATGGGTACAGCACTGACCTACCAGCTGCACATTTCAAAACAACTATAGATTTTTAATCTAAGTTTTTAGGGCAGGGTGCCTAGGAGCCTCTCTTGAACTTGCTGGTTCCCAGACTTTTCAAGTACAACTTAGCTGTTTGAACCAAAGATCATGTCAGACCCTGGGCATTTAATGATGAAGCTTGGGTCTTCTCTTTCTAGTGGGACCCCCTTAGAGCATCTTTGGCAATGACCCCTGGCTCTGCCAAGGGTGTAGACACTAGAGTCATGAGGTCATTGTTGCAGATTCTGTTGCTGCCTGTGCAAATCACAAAGGCAACACGTGTCGTTTCTATGGGCTGTGATTGCCAAAACCACAGCTGACCATGAGCTGCTCTCCAGACATTAGAGGGGTTCGTTGTGAGTGGTTGGGAAGTCATATTCCCCGTCCGTACTGACACCTCCAGGGAGATATCTTTAGCTTGGGCAGGAATTTAGTTCCTGGGCTCTGGATAAGCTGTTCTGGGACATACAGAAGAATATGTAATCTCAAGAAGATCCCAAAAGGCTTCTTGGTGTAAAAAGGTATAAAAACAGGCGTTTGTTTCATTGCACTGGCCTTACATACTATTGGTACTGACTGACTTAACAGGCCAGAAACATCTGTCAGTGGCATTTCTCTCTGCAAATGGAAGAACCCACGAAACCTAGCCAGAACTTCTCTGTTCTCGTAATGACCTCGACACAGACGTGCTCATGTTTAATCACCTTTGGAGATTAAGCCTCAGTGTATGATTCATTTCTTTGTTTCACTTTCTAGAAATGGTTTTGCTGGAGGAGACATCTGTGAGCCTTGCTCTGCCTTTTAGTGACTCTGAAACTTAGGGGAGGTGAGCTGATTCTGCTCAGTCTTAGTTTCATCATCTTTGACAGAAAGATAATGGATTGAGTCAGTGGATCCCAAACGTGGATGGCATCCCATGTTCCTGGGACCCATCCCAGACCTACTAAAACAGAATCTCAGAGTCTGGGCCCTGGGAATCTACATTTTTAAAAAAGCTCTCGGGGTGTTTTGGGTACTCATCATGTTGGGTGCCTACTGTATCAGGTGATCTTTCAGAACCCTCTGGCTTGGATGGACCAGGAGGAAACACCTATCCTGTTTATCAGGTTGCCATTCAGGACAGTAGGACATGGTTTATTGCTAATCATAGCCAACATAGGGTTCCAATTAATTGCTTCGTTTCTGCCAAATGCCATGGTTTATTCATTAGTAGAAAGTAGATTAAAGATCACAAAACATTTGCCTACAAAGCCTGCTGAGCCTGACTCACTCCTACATTCCTGTTATATTCATGAAGTACAGTTGTAATCATGGCCAATACTCGCTTAGTGCTGGTGCCAGGTGCTTTTCTAAGGTATATATATATGTATATATATATATGT
>RJWK010041791.1:0-19428 GCA_004363435.1 Platanista minor | reverse complement strand
TATCTCCTCCCTCTTGCATCTCCCTCTCACCCTCCCTATCTCACCTGTCTATGTGGACACAGAGCACTGAGCTGATCTCTCTGTGCTATGCGGCTGCTTCCCACTAGCTATCTATTTTACATTTGGTAGTGTATATATATTTTTGCCACTCTCTCACTTCGTCCCAGTTTAAACATCCCTTTCCCCGTGTCCTCAAGTCCATCCTCTATGTCTGCATCCTTACTCCTGTCCCTCCCCTAGGTTCTTCAGAACCTTTTTTTTTTTTTAGATTCCATATATATGTGTTAGCATATGGTATTTGTTTTCCTCTTTCTGATTTAATTCACTCAGTAGGACAGACTCTAGGTCCATCCACCTCACTACAAATAACTCAATTTCGTTTCTTTTTATGGCTGAGTAATAATGCATTCTATATATGTGCCACACTTTCTTTATACATTCATCTGTCGATGGACACTAAGGTTGCTTCCATGTCTTGGCTATTGTAAATAGAGCTGCAATGAACATTTTGGTACATGACTCTTTTTGAATTATGGTTTTCTCAGGGTATATGCCCAGTAGTGGGATTGCTGGGTCATGTGGTAGTTCTATTTGTAGTTTTTTAAGGAACCTCCGTACTGTTCTTCATAGTGGCTGTATCAATTTACATTCCCATCAACAGTACAAGAGGGTTCCCTTTTCTCCACAGCCTCTCCAGCATTTATTGTTTGCAGATTTTTTGATGATGGCCATTCTGACCGGTGTGAGGTGATACCTCATTGTAGTTTTGATTTGCATTTCTCTAATGTTTAGTGATGTTGAGCATCCTTTCATATGTTAGTTGACAGTCTGTATGTCTTCTTTGGAGAAATGTCCATTTAGATCTTCTGCCCATTTTTGGATTGGGTTGATTGCTTTTTTGATATTGAGCTGCATGAGCTGCTTGTATATTTTGGAGATTAATCCTTTGTCAGTTGCTTCATTTGCAAATATTTTCTTCCATTCTGAGGGTTGTCTTTTCGTCTTGTTCATGGTTTCCTTTGCTGTGCAAAAGCTTTGAAGTTTCATTAGGTCCCATTTTTTTATTTTTGTTTTTATTTCTATTTCTCTAGGAGGTGGGTCAAAAAGGATCTTGCTGTGATTTATGTCAGAGTATTCTTACTCTGTTTTCCTCTAAGAGTTTTATAGTGTCCAGTCTTGCATTTAGGTCTCTAACCCATTTTGAGTTTATTTTTGTGTATGGTGTTAGGGAGTGTTCTAATTTCATTCTTTTATATGGAGCTGTCCAGTTTTCCCAGCACCACTTACTGAAGAGACAGTGTTTTCTCCATTGTATAGCCTTGCCTTCTTTTTCATAGATTAGTTGACCATAGGTGTGTGGGTTTATCTCTGGGCTTTCTATCCTGTTCCATTGATCTATATTTCTGTTTTTGTGCCAGTACCATATTGTCTTGATTACTGAAGCTTTGTAGTATAGTCTGAAGCCAGGGAGTATGATTCCTCCATCTCCATTTTTCTTCCTCAAGATTGCTTTGGCTATTTGGAGTCTTTCCTGTTTCCATACAAATTGTGAACTTTCTTATTCTAGTTCTATGAAAAATGCCATTGGTAGTTTGACAAGGATTCCATTGAATCTGTAGATTGCTTTGCATAGTACAGTCATTTGCACAATGTTGATTCTTCCAATCCAAGAACATGGTATATCTCTCCATCTGTTTGTATCATCTTTAATTTCTTTCATCAGTTTCTTTTAGTTTTCTGCATATAGGTCTTCTGTCTCCTTATGTAGGTTTGTTCCTAAGTATTTTATTCTTTTTGTTGGAGTGGTAAATGGGAGTGTTTTCTTAATTTCTCTTTCAGGTTTTTCATCCTTAGTGTATAGGAATGCAAGAGATTTCTGTGCATTAATTTTGTATCCTCCTACTTTACCAGATTCATTGATTAGGCCTAGTAGTTTTCTGGTAGAGTCTTTAGGATTCTCTATGTATAGTATCATGTCATCTGCAAACAGTGACAGCTTTACTTCTTCTTTTCCAATTTGGATTCTTTTTATTTCTTTTTATTCTCTGATTGCTGTGACTAAAACTTCCAAAACTTTGTTGAATAGTAGTGGTGAGAGTGGGCAACCTTGTCTTGTTCCTGATCTTAGTGGAAATGATTTCAGTTTTTCACCATTGAGAATGATGTTGGCTGTGGGTTTCTCATATACGGCCTTTATTATGTTGAGGTAAGTTCCCTCTATGCCTACTTTCTGAAGAGTTTTTTTCATAAATATGTGTTGAATTTTGTCGAATTTTTCTGCATCTATTGAGATGATCATATGTTTTTTATCTTTCAGTTTGTTAATATAGTGTATCACATTGATTGATTTGTGTATATTGAAGAATCTTTGCATTCCTGGGATAAACCCCACTTGATCATGGTGTATGATCCTTTTAATGTGCTGTTGGATTCTGTTTGCTAGTATTTTGTTGAGGATTTTTGCATCGATGTTCATCAGTGATATTGGCCTGTAGTTTTCTTTCCTTCTGACATCTTTGTCTTGTCTTGGTATCAGGGTGATGGTGGTCTCGTAGAATGAGTTGGGGAGTGTTCCTCCCTCTGCTATGTTTTGGAAGACTTTGAGAAGGATAGGTGTTAACTCTTCTCTAAATGTTTGATAGAATTCGCCTGTGAAGCCACTGGTCCTTGGCTTTTGTTTGATGGAAAATTTTTAATCACAGTCTCAATTTCAGTGCTTGTGATTGGTCTGTTTATATTTTCTATTTCTTCCTGGTTCAGTCTCGGAATGTTCTTCTTTTCTAAGAATTTGTCCCTTTCTTCCAGGTTGTCCATTTTATTGGCATAGAGTTGCTTGTAGTAATCTCTCATGATCCTTTGTATTTCTGCAGGGTCAGTTGTTACTTCTCCTTTTTCATTTCTAATTCTATTGATTTGAGTCTTCTCCCTTTTTTTCTTGATGAGTCTGGCTAATGCTTTATCAGTTTTGTTTATCTTCTCAAAGAACCAGCTTTTAGTTTTATTGATCTTTGCTATCATTTCCTCCCTTTGTTTTTTTATTTTTTTATGACCTGATTTTTTTTTTTTTCCTCTAATTTTGGTTTTTTTTTGTTCTTCTTTCTGTAATTGCTTTAGGTGTCAGGTTAGGTTGTTTTTTTGAGATGGTTCTTGTTTCTTGAGGTAGGATTATATTGCTATAAACGTCCTTCTTAGAACTGCTTTTGCTGCATCCCATAGGTTTTGAGTTGTGTTTTCACTGTCATTTGTTTCTAGGTATTTTTTTATTTCCTCTTTGATTTCTTCAGTGATCTCTTGGTTATTTAGTAGTGTATTGTTTAGCCTGTATGTGTTTGTATTTTTTACAGAATTTTTCCTGTAATTGATATCTATTCTGATAGCCTTGTTGTTGGAAAAGATATTTGATATGATTTCAATTTTCTTAAATTTACCAAGGCTTGATTTGTGACCCAAGATATGGTCTATCCTGGAGAATGTTCCATGAGCACTTGAGAAGAAAGTGTATTCTGTTGTTTTTGAGTGAAATGTCCTATAAATATCAATTAAGTCCAGCTTGTTTAATGTATCATTTAAAGCTTGTGTTTCCTTATTTGTTTCCATTTTGGAGGATCTGTCCATTGGTGAAAGTGGGGTGTTAAAGTCTCTTACTATGATTGTGTTACTGTCGATTTCCCCTTTGATGGCTGTTAGCATTTGCCTTATGTATTGATGTGCTCCTATGTTAGGTGCATAAATATTCTCAGTTGTTATATCTTCTTCTTCAATTGATCCGTTGATAATTATGTAGTGTCCTTCTTTGTGTCCTGTAAGAGTCTTTATTTTAACGTCAATTTTGTGTGATGTGAGTATTGCTACTCCGTATTTCTTTTGATTTGCATTTGCATGTAATATACCTTTCCATCCCCTCACTTTCAGTCTGTATGTGTCCCTAGGTCTGAAGTGGGTCTCTTGTAGACAGCATATATACTAGTATTGTTTTTGTATCCATTCAGCCAGTCTATGTCTTTTGGTGGGAGCATTTAATCCATTTCCATTTAAGGTAGTTATTGATATGTATGTTCCTATCACCATTTTCTTAATTGTTTTGCTTTTGTTTTTCTAGGTCTTTTCCTTCTCTTGTGTTTCCTGCCTAGAGAAGTTCCTTTAGTGTTTGTTGTAGAGCTGGTTTGGTGGTGCTGAATTCTCTTAGCTTTTGCTTGTCAGTAAAGGTTTTAATTTCTCCATCGAATCTGAATGAGATCCTTGCTGGGTAGATTAATCTTGGTTGTAGGTTTTTCCCTTTCATCACTTTAATTATGTCATGCCATTCCCTTCTGTCTTGCAGAGTTTCTGCTGAAAGATCAGATGTTACCCTTATGGGGATTCCCTTGTATGTTATTTGTTGCTTTTCCCTTGCTGCTTTTAATATTTTTTTCTTTGTATTTAATTTTTGATAGTTTGATTAATATGTGTCTTGGCGTGTTCTCCTTGGATTTATCCCGTATGGGACTCTCTGTGCTTCCTGGACTTGATTATTATCTTTCCCATATTAGGGAAGTTTTCAACTATAATCTCTTCAAATATTTTCTCAGTCCCTTTTTTTTTCTCTTCTTCTTCTGAGACCCCTATAATTTGGGGTGTGTTTAATGTTGTCCCAGAGGTCTCTGAGATTGTCCTCAATTCTTTTCATTCTTTTTTCTTTATTCTGCTCTGTGGTAGTTATTTCCACTATTTTATCTTCCCGGTCAGTTTTCTGTTCTTCTGCCTCAGTTATTCTGCCATTGCTTCCTTCTAGCTAGTTTTTAATTTCATTTATTGTGTTGTTCATCATTGTTTGTTTGTTCTTTATTTCTTCTAGTTCCTTGTTAAACCTTTCTTGTATTTTCTCCGTTCTATTTCTAAAATTTTGAATCATCTTTACTATCATTACTCTGAATTCCTTTTCAGGTAGATTGCCTGTTTCCTCTTCATTTGTTTGGTCTGGTGGGTTTTTACTTTGCTCCTTCATCTGCTTTTTATTTGTCTGTCTTCTCATTTTGCGTAAATTACTGTGTTTGGTATCTCCTTTTCACTGGCTGCATTTTCATAGGTCCCATTGTTTTTGTCTTCTGGTCAGTGGGTAAGGTTGGTTCAGTGGGTTGTGTAGGCTTCCTGGTAGAGGGGACTGGTGCCTGTGTTCTGGTGGATGAGGCTGGATCTTGTCTTTCTGGTGGGCAGGACCACATCCGGTAGTTTGTTTTGGGGTGTCTGTGAGCTTAGAATGATTTTAGGCAGCCTCTCTCCTAATGGTGGGGTTGTGTTCCTGTCATTCTAGTTGTTTGGCATAGGGTGTCCAGCACTGTAGCTTGCTGGTCTTTGAGTGGAGCTGGGTCTTAGCATTGAGACGGAGATCTCTGGGAGAGCTTTCACTGCTTGATATTATGTGGGGCTGGGAGGTCCTTGGTGGACCAATGTCCTGAACTTTGTTCTCCCACCTCAGAGGCTCAGGCCTGACACCTAGCCAGAGCACCAAGACTCTGTCAGCCACACAGCTCAGAAGAAAAGGGAGAAAAAAGAAAGAAAGAAAAAATAAATAATTAAAATGGAAATAATTATTAAACATAAAAAAATTAAAAAGTAATAAAAAAAGAAAGAGAGAAAGAAAGAAGAGAGCCACCAAACCAAAACAACAAATCCACCAATGATAACAAGTACTAAAAACTATACTAAAAAAGAAAAATATATAAACGGACTGTCAGAACCCTAGGACAAATAACAAAATCAAAGCTATACAGACAAAATCACACAAAGAAGCATACACATACACACTCACAAAAAGAGAAAAAGGGAAAAAAGTGTATATTTATATATGTAAAAGGAAGAGAGCAACCAAATCAATAAACAAATCTACCAATGATAATAAGCTCTAAATACTAAACTAAGATAAACTTAAAACCAGAAAGAAATTAGATGCAGAAAGCAAACCCCAAGTCTACAGTTGCTCCCAAAGTCCACTGCCTCAATTTTGGGATGATTCGTTTTCTATTCAGGTATTCCAGAGATGCAGGGTACAACAAGTTGGTTGTGGAGATTTAATCCGCTGCTCCTGAGGCTGCTGGGAGAAATTTCCCTTTCTCTTCTTTGTTCGCACATCTCCTGGGGTTCAGCTTTGGATTTGGTCCTGCCTTTGCATGTAGGTTTGTTCCCCACCCAGAAAGGATGGGGTTAAAGGAGTGGCTGATTACAGGGCTCTGGCTCACTCAGGCCAGGGGGAGGGAGGGGTACAGAATGCGGGGCGAACCTGTCGTGGCAGAAGCCAGTGTGATGTTGTAACAGCCTGAGGCACGCCGTGTGTTTTCCTGGGGAAGTTGTCCCTGGATCCCGGGACCCTGGCAGTGGCAGGCTGCACAGGCTCCCGGGAGGGGAGGTGTGGATAGTGACCTGTGCTTGCACACAGGCTTCTTGGTGGCTGCAGCAGCAGCTTTAACGTCTAATGCCCGTCTCTGGTGTCCGTGCTGATAGCCGTGGCTCATGCCTGTCTCTGGAGCTCGTTTAGGCAGTGTTCTGAATCCCCTCTCTTCATGCACCCTGAAACAATGGTCTCTTGCTTCTAGGAAGGTGCCAGCTTTTCCCCGGATTCCCTCCCAGCTAGCTGTTGCACACTAGCCCCCTTCAGGCTGTGTTCACGCAGCCAACCCCAGTCCTCTCCCTGGAATCTGTCCTCTGAAGCCGGAGCCTCAGCTCCCAGCCCCCACCCACCCCAGCTGATGAGCAGAGAAGCCTCTCAGGCTGATGAGTGTTGGTCGGCACCGATCCTCTGTGAGGGAGTCTCTCCCCTTTGCCCTCTGCACCCCTGTTGCTGCACTCCCCTCCGTGTCTCTGATGTTTCCCCCCATCCTCCCTCCATCTCTACCAGTTAAGGGGCTTCCTGGTGTGTGGAAACTTTTCCTCCTTCACAGCTCCCTCCCACTGGTGCAGGTCCCATCCCTATGCTTTTGTCTCTGTTCTTTTTTTCTGTTGCCCTACCCGGGTACATGGGGAATTTCTTGCCTTTTTCGAAGTCTGAGGCCTTCTGCCATCGTTCATAGGTGTTTTGTAGGAGTTGTTCCACATGTAGATGTATTTCTGATGTATTTGTGGGGAGGAAGTTGATCTCCACGTCTTACTCCTCCGCCATCTTGAAGGCCCATTATTGTTACTTTATAAGAGGTTTTAATATCTTTTTGGGAGCCTACCTCTCCCCATTATTGCCCTGCCTTTTCTGAACCTTCTTTGATGGCATTTCCTGTTTATTTCTCAGTTATATTTTAGAAGTCATACAGAAGAATAAAGACTGGAACATGGTCCCAGTGCTTTCTTCTATATTCTTCTTCCTCTAGGCACTCAATAAACATTTATGGCATTAATAAAAGATAGAAGAAAGTATACAGCATGGTGTTTGCTAAAGGATGCCAAGGTAAACACAAGTTTACACCTGCTTCCCCAAACCCCTGACACTTCCAAAAGACACTTGGACTCTAGGATGTGTATTTGAGAAACACTGCCCTGCTGTTGGAGAATTACTGTTTGCTCATGCATGCAAAAACTATTTACTGAGCACCTACTTTATCCCCAACATTGTTCTAGATACTGGGGATAGAGCAAATGAACAAAAGTGACAAATAAAATAAACAAATGAATATATTATATAAACCATTTATATATAGTTTATGAATATACTTATATAAGTAAATAAACACACATGTACAAATAAAGTATAAAATAAATATATAATTCAAAAATAAGTAACAATATAAAATAAATAATAAAAAAATATAACCTCAAGCTGATATAAATGCTCGAAAGTAAAATAAATCAGGGTGAGGACATAGGGAGCGACTGAGTTGGGGATAACATTAGAAGGGACAAAGAAGGTTTCTCAAGAGGTGTCTTTGGGCTAAGACCTGAATAAGAGTCAGGCATGGGAAGACCTGTGGGAAGAGCATTCTAGTCAGAGGGAACAGCAAGCATAAACATGCTTAGTCAGAAATAAACTTTATGATCAAGGAAGGAAAAGATAACTATTGTGGTTAGTCTCATAGACAAGAGAAAGACTCTCAGCAGATGTTGCTCAGGTCTGGATTCCTCTTTGGCCCATAGACTCCCTAGTCCTGAGCTTCTCTTTTGATGGCAAGCTTGCTGGGCTTGAATGAGGAAAGTCCTGGGGGAAGGGTTGTTTTTTTCTCCTGGTTATAAACCATTCAAGCTATACTACATGACAAGTGTCATGGCTGGCCTTTTCAGGCTGATGTTTGCAAGTCAGCGTCTGTTGAGTTATTGGTTTGGAACTATCAGGCTTAGGATCACCAGCCTTTCCTCTGTTCCAGGAAAGGCAAAATCAAAAGTTGCTATCTGTCATCAAAAAGTCTACAAATATTAAATGCTGACGAGGTTGTGGAGGAGAGGGAACTCTTGTACACTGCTAGTGGGAATGTAAATTGGTGCAGCCATAGTAGAAAACAATATGGAGGTTCCTCAAAAAACTAAAAATAGAACTACCATATGACCCAGCAATTCCATTCCTGGGTATATATCCAAAAATAAAGTCCCACTAATTCGAAAAGATACATGCACCCCAATGTTCAAGGCAGCATTATTTACAATAGCCAAGATATGGAAGCAACCTAAGTTTCCACCAATAGATGAAGGGATAAAGAAGATGTGATATGTATATATCACACACACACACACACTATATATATATATATATATATATATATATATATATATATATATATATATATAGTGTGTGTGTGTGTGTGTGTGTGTGTGTGTGTGTGATATATAATGGAATCTAACTCAGTCATAAAAAATAATGAAATTCTGCCATTTGCAACACGTGGATAGACCTAGAGAGTATTATGCTTAATGAAATAAGTCAGAAAGAGAAATATACTCTGTTATCACTTATATGTGGAATCTAAAAATTAAAACAAACCGATGTATATAACAAAACAGAAACATACTCTTAGATACATAGAAAAAACTAGTGGTTACCAAAGCGGAGAGGGAAGGCGAGAGGGGCAAGTTAGGGATATTTGATTAAGAGGTACAGACTACTTACTATGCATAAAACAGAGAAACAACAATGATATATGGTACAGCACAGGGGAATATAACCATTGTTTTGTAATAACTTTAAATGGAGTATAATCTATAAAAATACTGAATCACTATGTTGTATACCTGAAATGAATATAATATTGTAAATCAACTATACTTCAATTTAAAAAATTAGTTATTTGGGAGAAGATGGGTTCCCCCCCTCCCCAATTGTTTCTTTGAGCCTAGGTGGAAAAATTAATGGAACTAGTTTTGTTTTGCTCAGAGTGACTGGTTATCAGCTATCCATAGTCTTTGAGAAATCAACTTCAGATCTCAGAGTTGGTTCTCTCCATGTGGATAAAAGGGAAGCTCCCACACAAGAGTGCTATGTAAACAAGTAAATATCTGTCTATAATGTAACAAGATACAATGTAAGTGTCTACAAATATCCTATTTGTAGAGTGGAAATTTCATTAGAACATTGCTCAATAGGACTTGCATTCAGATATATCACTTGGCAAGTAATAATGGATGGCATGGGCACACAGCCTAAGAGTTTATAAAGCACTTCCACTCCCATTATTTCATTAAACTTCACAACAAATCCACAAGATGGAGGGCATTCGCCACTGTATTGGTCAGAATATAATAGGTTATGTTGTGGTAACAAACAACCGCAGAACTTCAGTGGCTTAAATCAGTGAAAGCATTTCTTTTTACTCAATATAGGGGCAGGACAGGAATAAAGATGCAGACGTACAGAATGGACTTGAGGACATGGGGAGGGGGAAGGATAAGCTGGGATGAAGTGAGAGAATGGCATGGACTTATGTATACTACCAAATGTAAAATAGGTAGGTAGTGGGAAGCAGCCGCATAGCGCCGGAAGATCAGCTCGGTGCTTTGTGACCACTTAGAGGGGTGGTATAGGGAGGGTGGGAGGGAGACCCAAGAAGGAGGAGATATGGGGGTATATGTATATGTATAGCTGACTCAGTTTGTTATAAAGCAGAAAATAACACACTATTGTAAAGCAATTAAACTCCAATAAAGATGTTAAAACATTAAAAAAATAAATATACTGTGTTTACTCATTCTATATTGCTGGTCAGTGGAGGATTCTGGTCCATGTCATCTTCACACAGAAACCCAGGCCAAAGGAAGCACTACCGTTCTGAATGTTGTCCAAGGGGAAGAGAAGACAGCGAATCACGTGATCTCTGAAATGCTTCTGCCCTAAAGTGACACACATCACTTCTGCTCCTATTTAATTGGTCAGAGCAAGTCAATGGCCACATTTAACTTAAAGGGGGCAAAGAAGTATAATAACCCCATATTCCTGAAAGTAGAAAGGAAGTGAACAGTGGTGACAGTAGTAATTTCCACCACAGCCTTATTTTATAGCCGAGAAATCCAAGACTCAGAGGTATGACATGTTGAGGGAAAGAGATTGGAATTGTTGACTGAGCTTACAATAAAGGATGTTTAGGTATTGTTATTAAGAGATAGTATGATTTCATTTGAAAGAAGTTTCTCAAAAGTTGAGAACATGAGAAACCCAAATCGTGCCACTCACTAACAGAGTTCCTTAAGCAGGTGATACCACTTCTCTGAACTTCCATTTCCTCATCTATAATATGCGGCTAAAAGATTAAAAAGAAAAGCTTGCAGGGTTAATCGATAATTGGAGTTAATTGGAATTAATGTGGATAAAGTGCCTGAGCCCAAGCTCAGTTATTCTAACCCAAAATTTATCCCCCTTGACTCTGCTAGGTGTGTGAGAACATGGAAATCTCATGGAGCAAGTCTTAGTTAAATTCTTCTCTCTTTCCCATTGTGACATGTCAATAGGTGAGAGGATAGAAAGGAAAAGGAAAACGTGAGACAAGAAGGAAGGTCAGGGCTTCCCTGGTGGCACAGTGGTTGAGAGTCCGCCTGCCGATGCAGGGGACGCGGGTTCGTGCCCCGGTCCGGGATGATCCCACATGTCGCAGAGCGGCTGGGCCCCTGAGCCATGGCCACTGAGCCTGCGCGTCCGGAGCCTGTGCTCCGCAACGGGAGAGGCCACAACAGTGAGAGGCCCGCGTATCGCAAAGAAAAGAAAAAAAAAAAAAAAAAGGAAGGTCAGAAAATAAAAATTAAAAAAAGAAGGCATATCAATTTTACCAAGAGTTCAGAAATACCTTTTTATACCCCATTCCCTCTCTTTACAATGCCCTCTCCTGTCTCCTTCTTCCAGTCAACCCCTACTTGTCCTTCAAGACTCAGGTCAATCCAATCATTTATCTGGGAGGTGCTTCCAGACTCCCTCATGCTGAATTTGATGCCCCTTCTCTAAACCTCCAAATCATCTTTTGTCTAGGTCTATCTCAGCACTTAGCATATGATGTGTAAGTATTTGGCATATAGCAAGCACTTAATAAACATCTATCTAAGGAATGAATAGTATCATTGTGTGGCATAGAAGTATCCTGTTGATTTTTCTATCTAGCCTCATTTCTCTCTATCCATCTCCTTACCCTGCCTCACCTATTCCTCCCACCAACACCCCAAACACACACTTGCTATTCTAGAAATACTACATCATTTACAGACCCTAAATTCCCTCAGAATCCCCAGCCCTCCATCTTTGCACATCCTGCTTCCTCAGCATGGCATGCTCTCTCACCACCTTTCAAACCCTTAATCATCTTTTGGCAGAAGCTGAGGACATGGTAGTTTCTGAAACTAGGCCACCTGTGTTTAAGTTCCAGCTCTGGTTATTAGCTGTGTGACTTCAGGCAAATTATCTAACTTCTCTGGGTCTCTGTTCCCCCATCTATAAAACAGGGCTAATAAAAGTACTTACCTAATAGGCTTGTTATGGAGATTAGATGAGTTACTCCATTTGAATTGTTTATAAGCATACCTGGTACACAGTAACCTCTATAGAAGAGCTTGCTATTATAATTTAAATCTTAGCATCAATACTACCTCTCTGTCTATGCTGGGCTCACAAATGGGCAGGTTGCAGGCTATATTTTATTAGGATCACATGGTGTTTACATTTTATATTTCAATGCCCTCCAATTAAGTAGAAACTCGACCACTCCCTGTATCCACCTGTTTGATTCATTTGCCTGGTCTTGGAAGCTTTGGGTTTGCAATCTTGAGTAATCACATCTCTTTTCTGACCCCCTCGGACAAACTCCCACAGGTTCAGTGCATACCTCCATTAAAGCAGTTCTACAAATAAGTTCATTTGTATCATTGTTTTTAGATTCCACATATAAGTGATATCAAATGATATTTGTCTTTCTCTGTCTGACTTACCTCACTTAATGTGATAATTGTTTAGGTCCATCCATGTTGCTGCAAATGGCATTATTTCATTCTTTTATTATGGCTGAGTAATATTCCAATGCATACGTATACCACATCTTCTTTATCCATTCATCTGTTGATGGACATTTATGTTACTTCCATATCTTAGCTATTTACCAAAGAGGAAATGTTGGGGGAGGGATAAATGAGGAGTTTGGGATTAACATATACACACTACTATATATAAAATAGATAAACAACAAAGACCTATTGTAAAGCACAGGGAACTCTACTCAATATTCTGTAATAACCTATATGGGAAAAGAATTTGAAAAAGAATGGATATATGTATATGTATAACTGAATCACTTAGCTGTACACCTGAAACTAACACAACATTATAAATCAACTATACTCCAATATAAAATAAAAATTAAATTTAAAAATAAATAAATTACATGTGCCATAAATGAAGGTCTGACTTGCACAAAATTATGATAGGTTATACTAATTTTGTGTGGCATATTTGTATTTAGTGATTCTTAAACACAGCATGTAAGTGCATATATAGTGGGAAAACTGTGAAAGCATGAGTACTATTCTTTTCAAATAACTCTGTGACACTGATTTCCAATTATTAAAACTTTAGAATATCAAATTAGTAGTAGTTAGAGAGAAGTTTTACACTGCTGACTAAGTTGGGAATCTTCACCTACACCTTATTTTTAGTCTCACAAATTATTAATTACCTAGAGTATAGTTTAGATGCATTCTTTCTGTAAGACTGTTTAGAAGAATCGCATGACTGTAAATAGGGTCTGACACAATCATCACTGTGCAATAAGCCAGACAGTGTAATAAACTTACCCTGTTATTTCAAACAAACAAAAAAGCAGTTCTACAGCCTTCTGATTATTTTCTTGTCTCAATCTTCACTCCACTGTGAGCTTCTTGAGCAGAGGGATGGTGATCTCAGTATTGCTAGTACCTAGAATGTTGCCTTACACAAAGAATTGCTCAATAAACACTTATTGAATGACTGACTTAATAAATGAAATGAAATGAATAGTTGACGTAGCCCCTATTGTCACTTAAGTACAGGCTTCTGGAGAGAGTTATGGGATTTCTTTGCAGGCAAATCTAAACTTTAGAAGCCATCCGCAGAGAGTTTTCTGGTCCTGGCTGGCTGATTTAAAGATCTCTCTTTAACTCCTTTCCTCCAAGGCCTCATCTTTTCTGACAGTCATTAATGGGATCAAACTAATGAGACTTAGCCACAAAGGCAAAAGAGGCACACCACAGCACAACTCCCTTTGCCTTTGTAAATAACTTGGAATTTGTCAGGATAAGAGCTGAGGTCTTCTAAAATGAAAAGACATGCATCCTTTTTTTTGGAAGATAACAAGCTCAGGGTTTGCACAAAATTGTTCCAAAACAGCATTCCATCTTTAGAAGTGATTGTTTTTTCTAAGTTAAGAAAGTGGAGATGTGTCCATATGTCATTTGGCTAGGACCCTAGGCTGTGTGACCCAGGCCACAGGTTTACAGGCAGAGCAGGCTTCATGGATTTACTCTGCTCTGTGCTTGGGAAATGCACCTTTAATAGGTGTACATACATTTGGGAATAATAGGACTGGATGTCATGCATCCCTAGTGGCTACAGTGTGATCCAGTGGAAAGATCACTGGATTTAGAATCAGACAAAGCTGGATTGGAGTCTATGGCAAACAGACGTTAATGTGGCAACCATAACCTCCACTTCTGGCACTGATATGCCTGTGTAATGCCCTCCCCTTGAGTAGGGGTGTAACCTGTGATTTGCTCCTAACCAATAGAATATGGCAAAGGTGATGAAATCTCTCTCTCATGATTATATTACGTTACACAGTCATCCCTCAGTATCTGTGGGGGATTGGTTCCAGGACTGCCTGCAGACACCAAAATCTGTGGATGCTCAAGGCCCTTATACAAAAAGGTGTAGTTTTGGCATAAAACCTACGTAATCTTCTTGTATACTTTAAATCATCTGTAGATTACTTATAAAACCTAATAAAATGTAAATGCTATGTAAATAGTTGTAAATACAATGTAAATAGTTACCAGAGCACAGCAAATTCAAGTTTTGCTTTTTGGAATTTTATGGAATTTTTTTTCTAATATTTTTGATCCATGGTTGGTTGAATCCATAGATGTGGAACCCACGGATATGGAGGGCCAACTGTTAATGACACCATCTTGCTATCCAACTCATTCTCCCCTTGCTGGCTTTGAAAAACAAGCCACCGTAAATCCTACAAGGAACTGAATACTGACAACAACCACATAAGTGGGGAAGCAGATTGTTCCTTAGTTGAGTCTCCAGACGAGAACCCAGCCCTGGCCAGCACTTTGGCCTTGCAAGACCCTAAGCAGAGAACTCATCTAAGCCATTCCCAGAGTTCTAACAAAATAAATTATGAGATAATAAATGTTTGGTGTTTTAAGCTGCTAAGTTTGTGGTAATTTGTTACACAGTACAGCAAACCAATACAGAGTTGTACCTCTACCACTCTACCACATGACTCTGGGCATGTGCCTTCCCCTTTCTCGGCCTCTATTTGCTTATCTGTAAAATAGGAAATGATAACCATGCAAATGCTTACCCTGCCCCCTTTCCAGGGGACTTTAGAATCCAATGAATGTGGGAGCTCTTTGTAAATCATAAAGCCTGATACAAATGTGAGGAATGCCTGTTATTTTTCTTTGCAGACTCTCCAGGGCATAGCAGCACAAGTAGGTGACCTTGAAAAAAGAGAAAATGGGAAACAAATAACAAAAAAACTGCAGTGGCCTTAAAATTGACACTGGCTTATCTGACCCATGTTGGAATATATGATTTTATGAAAAACAACCCCTGTGGGTAGACTGAGACATCTCAAGCTGTTAGGAAGACATCCTAGCTAGATCCTTAAGGTGTCTGGCTCCTTTGGCTTCAGACTACCCAGCAGCCAGGTGCAATGTCCCATCTGTTTTCTCTCCATCCACCCCACTCCCAGATCCTCACTTTACAGACATCAGCTCCAAAAGCTGTCGTCCAATAGCCTCATTACTTCTAGGTCACTGTCTGAGGCCATGGAGGTTATATGGGGATGCGACGGCCTGAAGCTCTTGCCAGATGGAGCAGAAAGCTGCTGACAACCGAGGGAAGGTTGAGTTCCTTTCTTTTTTTTCTTATAAATTTATTTATTTTATTTTTGGCTGCGTTGGGTCTTCGTTGCTGTGCATGGGCTTTCTCTAGTTGTGGTGAGCAGTGTGCAGGCTTCTCATTGCGGTGACTTCCCTTGCTGCAGAGCACAGGCTCTAGGCATGCAGGCTTCAGTAGTTGTGGCACATGGGCTCAGTAGTTGTGGCGCACGGGCTTAGTTGCTCCACGGCATGCGGAATCTTCCCGGACCAGGGCTCGAACCTGTGTCCCCTGCATTGGCAGGCGGACTCTTAACCACTGTGCCACCAGGGAAGTCCCTGAGTTCCTTTCAAAACAGACCAGCAGTTCATAAGGCCACTCAAAGCCATTCAATCTTGTGAACCTGAGCTAGGGAAAAAGGTTTGCTGCATGCTGGGGGCACTAGACTACATGTACAGGTTGATCACCCAGCCTGCTCTTCCTTGAAATAGCAGAAATGTAGGTATTGGTCAACCACCTCTTCAGAGACCCTGCTCCAAACCCATTCTGCCACATCGCTTGGCATAATGCATGGCATTCAAGGCACTGAATGATCTGGCCCCTGCCTGTCTCTTCTTCGTCCTCCTTCCAGGCATCTTCTGGCTCTTTCTCAAACACTGGTTTAGGGACTTCTCTTAGCCATTGGGACTCTACCATAGAACAGAGAAAGCACCCCCTCTGCCACCACCACCACCAGTAATAATAACAATAATAGCATCTAACACTTACGTGCTTCGTAAGTTTATTGCATATATTAATCCATTCATCACCACAACAATCCTATTAGGAATATGCTGATATTATCATCTCCATTTTATGGATGAGAATATCGAGGTGTAGGTACTATTGCTAATATGTAGTGGTGCGATTTGAACCCAGATACATTGAGCAGGAAAGTACGTTCTTAATCATCATGCTATGCTTTGCTTTTGTTTACTTGACTATCTCTCCCACCAAACTGTGTGCTCCTTATGAGCAGCAATTTTGTGCCCAGTTCCCAGTACATTGTCTGTCACACAGTAGTGTTTAAAAAATGTTTATTGGATGAGTGGATAAATGAATACACAGTGAAAAGAGCACAGAATTTGAAGTCAGAAAGCCTAGTGTCCAGCCTAGTAATCTGTCTTCTAACAATTTTTGTGGCTTTGAGCAAGTGAGTTTACCTTTCTAAATCCAAATAGCATAGTGTTCACACATGTGGGCTCTGGAGCCAGGATGCTTATGCTCAAAATGAGGCACCACCACTTACTGGCTGTGTGACCTTGAGCAAGTCTCTTAGCCTCAGTTTCCTAAACTTTAAAATTCGATAATTGTAATAATGAGGTCATGGGTTGTTGTGAGGGAAATATGAGTTAATACATACACAGTGCTTAGAACACTACCTGGGATGTAGTAAGTGCTTGCTGCATGTTGGTCATTAATGTTATTATCACGCTTTAATAGTTTCACATATGAAAATGGGAATGAGAATATTTGTCTCACCAGGTTGTCGTGAGGATCATATGAGGCAAAAGACGTGGAAATGCCCTGTCATCTTAATAACACAGTGTAGATACTACAACTAAACTTAGAAAACATCCCAAATCAGTTCAGGACCTGAAGCTCAGATTCTGTGTAGCTTAATTTCACACTCACAGGTGAATGGCAACCCCCCCAAAAAGTTTGGATAAAGACACTAGTGTTGGTCTTGCCAGTGGCCTACAGCTCCCAGATTATGTGTGAGCATGGTGTTATATAAATAGAGACCTTCCCTCGTGTAAATTGTGGGCCAGAAAGTCTTCCGGATATGTGGCATTTACACCTATAAGAGGCCAGGAGTTGGTCAGAGTTTGGCAGGAAGAGTGACATGACAAGAAGAAAGGACCTGTGAAGCCTTAGAAAAGTTTCCACCCTCTGCACCATCTCCACTGAGAGAGGGGAATGACCAAGGCACAGAGCAAATGAGGGGCTTGGGTTAGATCAATGTGTCACAGTCCAGGCTACACACCATCTACCGTGGACACTATGAGTGAGAGAGAGACGTTGTCAAGAGGACAAGGAGTCAAGCAGTGGTCCAGCAACCCTGGTTCCCAAGAAGAAAAGGAGTAGGGAGGGAAATAACCACACATTGCTCTAAAACATCCTGGGCTAGTGCGTAGGAAGGTCCCAAGAAGATGATTACAGTTTCCATGTACTAAGATTCCCAGAGACGAGGGTGGCTAGATTTTACTCAGGCTGTGACCCTCTTTGGTCTGCCTAAGACAAGGGCCTCATCCGCCCAGCCTCACTGAGGGCAAGAGGGATCAAATAACTTCAAGTGAGCAAAACACATTTTTTAACTATGAGGCAAAGGTGAAGTGTCTGGAAAAAATCCCCATTTGGGTTCTCAAAGCCCCTTACTGCTGGCAGCTGCCGAGTGAGATTTGAGTGGGAGGGTACAAAGGAGAGGGAAGGGAGTGAGAGATTTATGTCCAGACTAGACTGAGGGACTGATCCAAAGGAGGCTGCGTTAAGTATAAGCAAGTATAGATACAATGCTTGGACTGGAACCAGAGGGACAACAGTGAGTGAAGGTTGCAGACATTTTTCCTGTGTGGAGGCTGGAGTAGATCTTGTAGTATTTTCTTCTTGCTTTGTAATGCCTGCACTGACTAAAATAGGAAAGACCACACAAACATCTGACTGACTGTTTAATAGAAGAGGGGCTGCTGAGGGAGGCCTTAGTGAGGTTTGGAAAGCATAGGAGACCTCAGACTGGATTTGAGTGTTCTGCTATACATCTGCAATTTTCATGTGATTTCCACAAAAGCATACAGCTCCAACTATGTGGCTACCTGTTTGACTGGCTTGTACTACATCCACTGCTCAGCAACTGGATTTTAGTCTGGATTTCCTGAACACTTCATTGGGGCCTAGTCTCAGGAGAAGGGGATTATAGTAGATACAAAAAGACTAAGACTTAGTCTTTGCTATCTAGTTGGGAAGACAAAACAAACCCTTGGGTTCCATTATAAAATATGCCAAAGGGCCAAATGAGTGAGCTCAGAGACTCCTGGAAGGCAAAATCAACTGAGCTGCTGGACCTTGAAGAATGGTTAGATTTGTGAAAGGAGAAAAGGGAAAAGACAAGAAGGGAAGGGAAGAGAAACTCCGGGCAAGGTAACAACTTGAGTAAAGACTTGGAGGTTGGAGTGAGCATAGTCTGTTCCAGATACACAATCTTCATGTGATATAACACGACTCATATTCAAGACACTTCCTCCACTCTTTGATCAAACACAGCTTTGGCTATGTAGATAGATGGATAGATGTTAGAGATAGATATATAGATAGACAGATAGATAGATAGATAGATAGGTAGGTAGGTAGTCCAAGGCCAAGAAACAGAGCTATGTTTAAATATTCTGGGTTTATCATTAATTCACTATATACTAAGTCAATAATTCACCATGACTTTGGACACGTCATTTATTCTCTGTGACCTCTGCTCTCCTCTCTGCAACAGAATGGGGGCAGGCACCCAGAGTCTTATCTTGAAGGAGATTCACCCTCTAACTAGCCTCTCCATCATCCACACACTCTTTACAATGCTCCCAGGAACTCCCAGGAACCCAGAGAATAACTGTGAAGTGAACAGTGTTTCCCAGATCTAATCAGAGGCAATGACACCAAGAGCCAAAGCCCATGAGAGACTGAGTCCCTTCTTTTCTCCTGTTCCCAGGGTTAAACTTTAGATTCAGGGTGCTGGGCGGGAGAAGGGACCCCAGTGTGGACGTGGGGCTGCATGGCTGCAGGAGAAACAGCCCTGTGTCTTTGGGAGGCAGAAGTTTCAGTTTCCCATCTTGAACCTCAAAGGCTCCCCCTTGGTCACCCTGAAAATAGGTGGGGTTGAAACTGGGCAGGCA
>RJWK010041790.1:0-19427 GCA_004363435.1 Platanista minor | reverse complement strand
GAGCCGCCTGGCCCCGCCCCCGAGGCCCCGCCCCCGCGCGGCGCCCGCCCCGCCCCCTGCCCGCCCCTCCCACCAACCCTCGGGCGAACCCGGCCGCGGGAGTCCAGTTGCTGCCTGGAGCTGCGGAGGTCGACTGCTCGCCCGGCCAGCCCCGATCTCCCTCACACGTAAGCGCTCTGCCCCGCCATGGAGCCGGCCCCCGACGCCGAGGAGGCGCGCACGGTGCGCGAGGCGCTGGGCCGCTACGAGGCGGCGCTGGAGGGCGCGGTGCGCGCGCTGCACGAGGACATGCAGGGGCTGCAGCGAGGCGTGGAGCAGCGCGTGGCCGAGGCGCTGCACCTGGCCGGACCGCTGGCGCGCACCGTGACCGAGCTGCAGCGCGACAACCAGCGGCTGCAGGCTCAGCTCGAGCGCTTGACGCGCCAGGTGGAGGCGCTGGGCTTGACGACCGGGCTGGCCCCCGCGCCCGGCACGCCCAGCCCTCCGCCCGCGCCTGGCGTCCCGGACCGCGCGCCCCGTCTGGGCACCGCGCGCTTTGCCAGCCACGCCACCTTCTCGCTGTCCGGCCGAGGCCAGGTGAGCCTCGGGGAGCGCCGGCGCCTGTGCGCTTGCGCCGGGGGAGGAGGGCTCCGCGACCCCCGCCGCGCCTATAGGTCCCGAGTGCGTGCGCCTGCGGGACTGGGCGCTGCCCTGCCACCCGCCGCTGCGACTCCGTCGTGGGGGTCCGGCCACCAACCGGCGAAGCACCGGCTTAGCCTGCCCGCTGCACCTGTCTTGGGGCCCCTCCCTTCTTTGCAGCCGGGCCCTGTTCGCCCCGAGTTCTGTCCCCCTCTCTCCGCTGTCCCGTGGCACTAAGGGCTTGGGCGCTGTTTAACACCGCCCGGGGCCCGGCCGGCGTGTTGGGGTGGTCAGCAACCCACCCCACCCCCCACTCCCACACCTCCATTGACGCGCCCCCTGCGAGGCCGCTTCACTGAGGCCTGACGGTTCAGGTTATTGATTAACCCAGATTGCGAACTCAAGCCCGGGTGTGTGTTGGGGGCAGGAGGACGCCGTCTGTTGGAGTGCAGCCGGGCAGCGGCGTTTGGGAACTCGCAGGGGGTAAATCCTTACCTTGAAGGGAGAGACGGGGCGGCGGTGGGGGCCAGGGGGAATCAGTCGTGAGCAGTCTAGATTTCCGGGGTCAGTGACCGGCCAGAGGCCCACACGGCGTGGGTGTGGGGCGGGGGTCACTCCCCTGAGCCTGGGCCCTCCTGGAGCGGCGGGTAAGAAGGTTCCCATGGTGTGTGCAGTGGCCCTTAGGTGGGATTTCCCACCCTGCCAGGCGTGTGCTCCGGGGTTGGGCTGCCAGGGTCTGGGTAGTGTGCACCTGCAGTCCCTACTTGGTTCAATCCATCACGCCTTCAGACCTCTTGTGTGGGCTGGGCTGCACCTCCAGGGGCCAGGAGCTAGGGGGATCAGATTAGTCCCTGCCCCTAGAGGTCCCACCCAGGGTGGGCGATGGCCCCAGACCGAGCAGTACCGACATCGCGCGCAGCCAGAGCAGATGTTCTGCTCCAAACACGATTGTCCCGTCCTGGTGGGTGTCTCAGGCTGGCTTTGTGCTGGAGGCCAAGGACCTGCTGCTGCTCGTGCAGGGGGCGGTGTGTGGGGCCGTGCCTGCAGCCTCAGAGAGGCTGGAAGGACTCACCAGCCGGAGGCGAGCCTGGTGGGTATGAGAGCAGAGGGAGGAGTTGTGAAGGCCCCTGGATGCTGGGCCGGGGAGTTGGGCTTTGCCTTGAGGGATGGGGTGAGAGGTTCTTAAACATGCTGGTGGCAGAGGTCCTGGGTGTCCCGGTGCTCCGTGTGAAGTGCCTAGAAATGGATACGCTTAATTCTGTCCTATAAGCATGATCACTGTTTGACCATGGTATAAGATCACCACTGTGAGCTCACACGTACCTAATAAACTGTGTCATCGGCTGTTTCTGAGATTTTATTTTAACACACATTTGCTACTTGTCTGCTCGTGGAAGCAGCTGTCCAAGCTTTCGAAAAATGCTTTCAGAGTCATGTAAATAGGTACATGAATTCACGCAAATATGTGAGAGGAATCTCTCCAGTCATCTAAGTTTTCTCAGTGGGGAATGGCCATTAGTCACGTGGGGTGGGCTAGTCCTCTTGGCTATGGGGCTGGTGGGCGAGGGGCACTGGGCCGGGGAGGGACAGTGTCCTCCTTGTATCCAGCAAGGTCCCTCATGGATGGATGGCAGGTTGGAGGGTGGCTGGAGACAGGATAACTTAAATGTGGTGGTCCAAGGAGAGGACAGCCAGAGCTTGGGGAGCCCTGCTGGGGGACTCCTGAGTCACACGTCTGGTGGAGATGCTGGGTTCCATTTGGGTTGTGCTGAGGGTGTGAGGCTGTGGGACATCCTGGCGAAGGTGTCCCAGAGCAGGCGAAGTCACAGATCCGGTCGAGGCCGGAGGTCAGGGGGACATCAGGGCAGAATTGGTGGTTGAAGCCCTAGAACGGGTGAGGTCTTCAGGGCAGCTGTGCAGAAGGGGAGGGTGAGGCCAGAGCCCTGGGCAGAGTCCAGGGAGCTGCCAGGGGGCTGGGAGGCCCTGGAAAGCCCATTCTTAGACATGGAGAGAGGGAAGTCCTTCTGGAAGAAGAGGTTGGGGGTCAGCAGGGATGCTGCCCCTTGTTGAGAGATGAGGATGGAGACATAGTCGAGGAGTGGGTTCTGGACGCCAGCAGAGTTGAGCGCTGTGGGTGGAGGATGGCCGAGGTCTCCAGTGGGACCAGAGGCTCCCTGGGCCTGAGGCAGCTTCTCCCTGCCCGACCAGAGGCGCTGGTCCCCACTTCTCTTGCAACCCACCTCTCTCTCGCCCACCCGGGCTCCGAGCCAGTTTCTGGCAGGTGGGGGTTCTGTGCAGAGTCGTCCACATGTTCTTGCTCATGGGCTGTTACCGGCAGCTTGTGAGCGGACCCTTGGTCGTGAACAAGGAATCGGGGCTCCAGGGTGAGACTCGAAAGAGTCTCAGCTGGGCGCCGGGGCTGTCTGGCCTCTCATACTCCCATGTTACCACGTGTGTGTTGCCGGGGGTTGGGGTGGGGGCAGGGTGGTCTGGGTAGGAGGGTCTCATCCGCGCACGAGAGCCGGTGGTGGCAGTCATCAGGCAGTGCGGAGGCTGGTGTTCCACTGCCCCTCTGTAACAGGCAAAGAAATTTAGAGACCCTTGGTTGAGACCCTTTTGCTTCCTGCGGTTTCAAACCAGGGACTGCGGGGGTTGGAGGTGGGTCATATTCAGCATATAGTTATGCCCTGAACTCAATGCAGGGTTGATCTAGTAATCCAATTCTGAGTGCACAAACCTTGACCTTGCTAGGTAGTGAGTAGCCAGGGAGGCTCTGGGAGGAGGGAGAGGGCAGGGCAGTAGGGTGGGAATAATCAGGAGGACTCCCTGTAGGAAGTCCCTGAGACCCTGCAGCGGATAGGAGCTGCTTTGGGCACATTTGCTATGAGGCCTTAGGGACATCTCCCAGCTGGACCTCAGTTACCTTGCATCCAAGGGGGATTGGCCCATCCCTGTTTGGCCCCTGTGCCGAGTGGGCTGCGTAGTTATAACAGTGACATCAACCCGATCGGTTCGTAAGAGTGTCCATGGAGCCACAGCTGTGGTCTGGCTACTGGCAGGTAGCCTGAGGCCAGGCTTGGCCCAGGAGGCTGTGCCAGAGTTGGTCCCTGGAAATGTCCTCAGCTGAGCTGGAGCCACCGGGTCCCCACGTGGGACAGCCAGGAGCAGCATCGAGGTCCAATGTGAAAGAAACCAGACTTGCCTTATCTGCCAGACACACTGTGTGATAAGAGAGTTAAATGCTTTGGGGAGAAGTTTGAATTGAGTCTTTAAAACTGTGGTGTGAGGGAGGAGGAGGGCAAGGATGGAGCAGCCGTGTTAGGGGCTCAGGATGGGGGTTCTGGCTGCTTGTGGGCTGTGCTAGGCACGCAGACGTGCTCCCCTGCCCAGGCGCATGAGCCCACGCGGGGTCAGGCAGCCACAAGAGTGCCTGAACTATTATTCCTGGCCTCACAACAGTATTTAAACACTTCCCCAGGGAGAGGATCCCTGAAATCAGACTCACCCCCCCACCCCACCCCCCGCCTCTCCCCCTAACATCCCCAGGCCTGGGCTTCCTCACAGGGAGCCTCCCCTTTCTTCAAACAAAGCCCAGATCTTGGGAGTGCGAGAGCCAGCTCCCCAGGACCCGTCTCATCCCCAGGGCTCTCCAGTGACTTCTACTCTGACCCCAGCACACAGAACCCACCCCCTTCCCTTCCCTGTGGCTGAATCAGCCTGCCCCCACCAGAGGAAGACCCCTGGGGGAGCATGCATGCTGGGGGCCCTGTGGGTGGGCTCCGGGGCTCAGATCCTGCTGGAGCAGTTACCCCGCTCTCCTCCTCCCCTCCCCCTCCCCTGGCTAAGGTGGCCAGGGCCCAGCCTCACAAATTTGTCTTGAGTTGTCCTTCCTGCTCCTGGAAAGCATGAGCGCCTTGTGGATAGAGCCTTGGGTTGGGGTAGGAGACCCAAACCTTGACTCTGCTGCTGCCTTTGGTCACGGGGTGAGGCTAGGGATGACCCCCACCCGCCAGGCTCGTATGAGGGGTTGGAGGGTGATCTCTGGATGGGTTGAGCGAGCAGTGGGTCCCAGTCTCGGGGGTGGGGTAGTGAGGGGAGTCCGGCCTGCCAGCATGAGTCAGCCCCATCCCCTTTCCCTCCTGCTTTGCTGGAGACCCCTTGGCAGGAATCCAGCTGGTCCAGGACCTACTTCCTGCCTGATTGTGGCGTCTGGTCCCCCTGGGGCATCATGGGGTGGGTGCGGGGCCTGCAGTGTGCGGGGGCAGGCGTCCGTGGGGGGGGTGCCCAGAGAGACCCACATTCCTGGGAAAATGGTTTCACCAGTGGCCGGGCCCTCCAGGCCTCCCGCCTAGACCTGTGGAACCTGTTGGACCAGAGTAGGGTGAGTGGGCGGGACGTGAAGCCCCCAGAGTTGAGCGCCCTGGTGACAGGTGGGGGCTGGGTTCAGGATGGACTGGCCGATTCTCCTCCCTCTGCCGAGCTGGCTTCAGGTTAGGCTCTAGGGGTGCCCTCCCCACTCTGAGGTGTCAGGAGTGGCCCCCTCTTCTCCAGCGTTCCTGAGAGTGGGGCCGGCCCGTCCCGCTCCATCCTCCTGAATCGGAAATTGGAGGAGTCACCTCCTCTCCAAGCCCAGGCTCGAGTCCTGTCCTCTCCCACTTCCCCGGGGTCCCCACCCCACAGAGGGTCCCATCACCCGGCTGGAGCCTTTCTCGCAGCCTATAAACATTGTCCTACGTCGTCCACCTGGAGGAGCCCCTCCCCCCGCCCCCCATGGCTGCAGGTACCGTGTCTCCATCTCTCCCCGAGGCTGTCTCCTGCACCCACCCCCACCTCTGATTCTGCTCCTAAACTGTCACCGAGAACCTCTTTTTTGGCTAAACACAAAGGGCCTTTTTAGATCATGTCTTGACCTTCTTATTCTTGACCTGAGGCCACCTTTGGAGCCGCTGACACGCCAGCCTTCTCCACACGCTTCTACCTGCCTTTCTCCACGTTCTTGTGCTTTTCTTCCTCCCCCCTCTGGCTGCTGCTTCCTATTCTCTTCTGCAGGTGCCTCTTCAGCCCCCAGATGTGGTGCCCATCGCAGGCCCCATCGGCCCCGAGCCTGCTCTTCCTCTGCTGTGCTCCACATGTGAGACCCCTGCCTCTCCATCGTTTGTCCGTCCTTCCTCTTAAACTTCAGACTCAAATATCCAGCTACCTCCTGACCTCGACCCCCTGATGCCCCAAGGACGCCTTACACTCATCACGTCCCAAATTGAATTTCTCATTTTTCCACCGATCCCCCCACCGCCATAGTCAAGTCACCTGGGCCCAAAGCCCAGGCTCGGAAGAGGCGTGACTCCTCCATCCCTCCGTATCCACTTACTCTCCCCAAACCTTTGAGTCCTTTTTCACTGCCCCATCTCTCCTCCCCAGGTCCCCGTGTGGGACTAGTGAGGTGACTGGCCATCTGGTCGCCCCCTTCCATGGCACTATGTCACTGGCTTCTGAAGAATGTTCCTAAAACACAGCTGACGACCTTCAGCTCCTTCTTGTCCAAGGAGTCAAGTCCAGGTTCTCCAGGCTGGCACCTTGGGCTGCATGGTGCCTCTCCAGCCACCAGATCAGAATGCTTTGTGCCTTGCTGTCTATCTGCTTTGGCAGATACTAGTCGCTTCCACTCCTGGTCCACCTAGCTTACTCTAGACTGGCTCTCAGCTACCCCTGCCTCTGGGAGGCTCTTCCTGGCCCACTGGGCTGGATGAGGTCTGTCTTGGGCACACACCCTCATGCTGGCTTGATATCATCTGCTCACAGCCCTGGCTCCCCCACCACACTGATCCCCCCCCATGGCGGGGTGGACACCTCTTGCACTGGTTGCAGTGATAGCTGAGCCAGCGGGGGCCAAGGATGGGCCTTTGTCATTCTGGGAACCTGGTAGACAAGGGGGCTAGGTAGTCTGGAGGCGTCTAAGGAGAAGTATGGCCACCTCTCAAGCCACTCATCGTGGGCTCTTAGTAGAGTCCCGGATCGGGGTCTGCCTGTGTTCTCGCAGGGCAGACCCTACCAGCCTCACTGATGCTCCAAGCCCTCCAACCTTCCTCACTGTGAAAAGGGCAGAGCCAAGGTTGAGGAGAACATCCCTCCTGGCCACAAATCTCAGCTGTTTCTCACTGTGTAACCTTGGACTGCACACATCCCGTCTCTCAGCCCTCAGGTCCCATCTGTAAAATGGGTGTGGTGGCATCTTCCTGGGGGGACAGAAGCAAGTTGGTTTAAGTGGCATGCCCAGAAAAAGGACCTGACGCTTGGCAGATGCTGAAATGGCAGAGGCTTTGCATAACCTACTCCCTCATCTCCAACAGGGAAACCGACCCAGAGGGGGCACGACCTGCCCTGGGTCACCTGGTGGCTGGTGACACAGCCAGGATGCAAGGTTCCCTGCTGGCTCTTGGTCTTGGCTCTCTCTCTGAATGACACCCCCCACTGCTGTAGCCCAGAGGGGATGGAGGGGCCCCATGGAGCCAATCAGGCCTCTGTACATCAGGCAAATCTTGTGACCGTGCAGCATGAGGGCTCCTGGGCCCATTGTTGGCCCGGAAGGGCCTTATGTCACTGGGCTTGGGCTGCTCCCACACAGGCAGCCCCCCGGGACGAGCAAGGGCCAGGCTCTCCCGACGCCAGGCATCTGGTCCAGCCAGGGGGAAGGGGTAGGGCACCTTGCACACGCTTTCAGAACTCCCAGTCTTGACATTTGTCCCTTGCATTTTGGGGGTCTGGGATGAGCCCCGTGGAGGTGTCTGCCTCCAGGATCCTGGGGGCTCAGCTGGTGAGACTGAGTCCTGTGTGACCTTGGCCCATCACTGTACCTTCCTGGGGCTGTCTCTCTCAAATTTGAGTGTTGTTTGCCCTGTCAGAACCATGGGGGTCGCGGGGGGTGCGGGCAGCTGGCCCCGGCTGACTAGGCCTCGGTGGTGTTTGTCTCTCTGTAGAGCGTGGATCACCACGACGAGGCCGGCGAGTCGGAGATGAGAGGGACCTCAAACTCGTGCATCGTCGAGAACGGGCACCAGCCTGGGGCAGGTGGGGCTGACGGCAGAGGAGAGCGGGCTGGGTAGCTTTGGGCTCAGGGCCTCGGCCATGCCTCTGTGCCAGGCCACCCCTTGTCAGGGATGGAGGACTTGAGTCTAAACCCCAGCGGGTGGGGAGGCTGCCAGGAGAGAAGCCTCATTCAGTGTGAAGTAGAACTGTGTAAACACAGAAGAAAATGAGAGATCTCGGAAGGTGGTGAGCTTCCGTGTTTCTGGAGGAATGCAAGCAGGGGCTGAAGAATCGTCCAAGCACTGAACAGGGTAGAAAGTGGACTGATAGGCGACTATTTATTGAACTGTCTATGAGGGAAAGTTGGAGCAGACGCCAGCTCTGGTTGGAGGAGCGAGACGTCCCCAGCGGGGGGGTCAGGGAGGCGGGAGTGGTCAGGGAGGCCTTCCTGGAGGAGGTGGGAGGAGGGTTCACAGAGACTGGAGTCCTCCTGGGAGGGTCTGAGGCCCCTGTGGATGCCACGGCTGACACCCCCAACCCTGCTGCTCCCATGTTCCAGGTCCAGGTGATGGACCCCTTGAGACCACCCAAACTGCCCCAGCACCAGAGCCCCCCAAGCCTCGCCCTGCGAGCCTCTCCTTGCGGCTGCCTCACCAGCCAGTCACGGCTGTCACGCGAGTCTCCGAGAGGTTCTCTGGGGAGACATCAGCCGCAGCTCTCTCGCCCACGTCTGCCACCGCCCTGGGGGGCCTCAGCCCCAGCGAGGCCACCACACCCTGGACTCCCAGTCCCAGTGGTAGGAGCAGGAGGGCATGGCCTCAAACTGGGAGGGAGGGCAGGGGCTGGGGGCGGTTGGCAAGAGACTCAGGAAACCTGGGCAATCCCCAGACCCCCTCTGCTGTCACTGCAACCTCCTTCCCTAGCTCATCTGCTCCATCAAATGGGGCTCATCTTTCCCTACTCCTCCCTCCAGAGATGCTGTAAAGTAGCATCGTCCCCCACGGGAGACGACTGTGGCTTTTACTGCAGGTCGAGGCTGTGGTTAGAAGGTGGCCTCTTACCCTGCGCACTTCGGCGTGGTCCCCGGGGCCTGTCTTGGGCCTGGGGTCAGGCCTCAGTGGTGTGTCCTGGGGTTGGGCCGTGTGGGTTTCCAGAATGAGGGCTCGGGAACAAAGTGTTTGCTGGATACGCAGCACAAGAGGCCCTGGGCTCTGTGCTTTCAAAAGCGGGGCTGGGGGCGGGGGACACTTTAAAAGGCCTCTTTTATGTCATTGCTCTATGTTCCCAGCGTCTTTTCTCCTCAACTGTTGGCCGAGGCAGGGCCAGCTTAGCCCAGGGGTCCTGCCCCTGCCCTGAGTGACACTGGGTAAACGGCACAGTGCCAGGTCAGAGGAAGGAAGGCTGGCAGTGGTGACCCTCTTCGAGGCCAGGGTTTGTTACTTCTCTCCCTTGCTTTGTCCCAAAGAGAAGAATTCTTCTCTCCCATGGTCTTTGTCCAGCTCTGGCTACGGGGCAGTGACGGCCAGCAGGAACAACGACAGGTGAGTCGGGGCCCCCAGTCCCCGGTTGGGGGAGGTCAGCCCTCCCCAGGCAGCGTCCGGACTTTGCCTTGAACCCAGGCTGCCCGGGCCCCTGCAGGGAGCTCCCGTGCTGACCCAGGATGAGGCACCCTCCTGGGCTTGGTTCCAAGGGAGAGCAGCGTCACTGGGTGGGGTTTGAGCAGAGGACATGAGGCTGCGGGGCTAGGTGGAGGGTTTTGTTTGGAGAATATATATATATAGGGCCTCGGGCTGGTTTCTCTTAGGTCCCTTGAAAGCAAGTCTGTGCAAAGATTGGAGGGGGTGTCTCGGTCCCCACAGGAGGATGGAGCATGGGACAATCTCCCACTTTCCTCTCCACCCATCCTGCCTTCCGCCCGCGGCTGAGGAGGTCTCTAGGCTGGGGCAGGTCTGCTGCCTCCTGGCCTGTGGTTGTCCCCATGCTCCCCCAGGCCCACTGGATTGTGATCGGAGCTGGGGATAGAGGCTGGCTTGGCTTTTGTCCCCCCTTTCAGTAATAAAAGGAGAATTGTGACTTTCTGGAAAACTGTTGCAGGGGAGAAACAAAGGGGGTCTTTTTCTTGGTGGTGAGGAGGGGGCCTGGTCCTGGTGAGGCCGGTTCTGCGTACACCTCCCGCGAGGAGGATGCCCCCACCCCGCCCCGGCTCAGCCCAGGCACGGACACCTGCGAGGGGTGATGATGCTCAGAGAGGGGCCCACTGCCTGCCAGGCCTGCCTCCGACAGCAGCAGCTCAGTTTGGAAAAGCTGCAGAACCGGTTGGGGACTAGAGCAAGTGGTGCTTCCTCCCTGCCTGTAGCCCCGTTGCTGCCTCATTCTACACTCAGTGGGGTGGGGAGCCCGGGGCCCAGGTGAGCTAGTGATGGGCGGGTCTGTGTTCCTGACTCCGTGGTTCTCTCCTCAGCCCACCTCTGGTGACGCCACCCCAGTCTCTCCCATCCCCGCAGCCACCAGCCACGACTCAGGCCCATCGGCAGGGGGAGCGTCGCCGGGAGCTAGTGAGGTCGCAGACGCTGCCCCGCACCTCGGGGGCGCAGGCCCGGAAGGCGTTATTTGAGAAATGGGAGCAGGATACAGCTGGCAAGTATGGATGCTCTCACCCCCCGCCCCCCAAGACCAGTCTGGGCCCCCAGAGTAGGCCTGGGCCCGGACTAGGGTCAAGCAGGCACAGCACGGCAAAGCTGGCCCTGTCCTGTTCCCCAGGGGGCATTTCCCCAAGATGTGACCTCTTGGGCAAGACACAAGGTCAGGGCCAGCTACGGAGCGGGCTGAGGGATAGGTGGCCCCAGCTGTGGGAAGGAGAGGAGGGGGCAGGGGGCCAGGCAAGGCCTGGGGAGAGCCTAGGCCCCCTTCCCCCAGTCCTGGAGGGGCCCTGGCTGCTCTCACACCCACATTCCTCACCTAACTGGAGAAGTTGGTTTCAGGCCCTGACTGGAGAGGCCAGAGGGCAGTCACTGGGATGCCTAGCAGTAGCTGGAGGTGACACAGCGAAACCAGCCCCCTATCACGCCCCACCCCCGCCCCCATTAGAGATGGGATCCACCTCTGCACACATTGATCCAGCCCTCCTGTCCACTGGTGGTATTGATGCCTGTTGCTTGTGGGGTGCAGCCCAGGCATATTTGATGATGACCACCCCCAGTCCCGCTCCCAAGGCTCTGACTCTAGTGAGTCAGAAGGGACCCCCAGGAAGTGTCCCGCTGACCCAGACAACCTGATCTTGGCCGTTAAGGAGTGTCCTTGGGGCCCAGAGGAAGAAACCGTGGCTCCAGGCTAGGAGACAGGGAGGCTCAGAGGAGGGGTGGGATGAAGGGGAGCGGGGATTGTGCTCCAGGCAGACGGCAGGGCCACGGGCCGTGCAGCCTCAGGTCCTCTGCCTCAGGATTGCCCACGTGGGAAGTAAACAGGGGACCTGGAGGCTGGAAGGGATCTGGTCGTGCCAGACTCTATCAAGGGAGGCTGTGCCCTGGGATGGGGGGCTTACGCCTGGACGTGGGTGTGGAGCTGGGAGGGTTGCATGCTACCTGGGTGAGCAGGTGTGGCACGTCCTTGGAGTAAATGGCAGCCGAGGGGCAGCCCCCCAGCCCCCCAGCAGGCCTGCCCTCTCTCTGCAGGGGGAGGGGTGAGACCCGGGCGAAGCTGAAGCGCTCGCAGAGCTTCGGCGTGGCCAGCGCCAGCAGCATCAAGCAGATTCTGCTCGAGTGGTGCCGCAACAAGACGCTCGGCTACCAGGTGAGCCCGGCCCGGCCGCTGGGACCCCAGCCAGAGGTGGGAGTGGGCACCGCCCCCTCCCGCTCTTGTTCCCCTGGCCGGGACAGGAGCCCCAGTCTGGGGCGGAGAGGTAGGAGCTGGAGAAACTGTACCCTCCCGATCGGTCCCCAGCCGCTGCAGGAGTCCAGCAGGCACGGCTTGTTGCTGAGCTGGGCGGATGGTGGGCCTGGGGAGGGGCTGGGAGGACCTGCTTGTGGGGTCGAATCAGGGGGAAGAGCTGAGGCCGGCGCTGTGTCTCCCCTCACCTCCCTGCGTTGGCCTTGCAGCACGTGGACCTGCAGAACTTCTCCTCCAGCTGGAGCGACGGGATGGCCTTCTGCGCCCTGGTGCATTCCTTCTTCCCCGATGCCTTCGACTACAGTGCCCTGAGCCCCGCGCAGCGGCGGCAGAACTTCGAGCTGGCCTTCACCATGGCCGAGTGAGTATGGCGGGTCCCTTGGCTGCCGGCCCCTCCCAGTCCCCAAGCCCGAGTTCTGCCCTGCATCTGGCACAGGGGCCCGCAGGACGGGGGCAGCTGTCCGCAGAGCTGAGAGCCTTGAGGCCACCCAGTCTGTCGCCTCCCGTACAGATGAAGAGACTGCGGCCAGGAAGGGGGGATTTTCCCCGGGCCACCCGGCACTCGGTGGTAGAGCCAGCCTCCCTCCTCTTCTCGTGCACCTGCCCTCTTGGCTGGTCCCCGGCCTCTGGCGTGCGGTCTGCCAGACCAGCCACAGACAAGGTGCAAGGGGCAGTGGGACAGGGTCCCCCGGAGCACTGAGCCTGTCCTCTCCAGGCTGGTGAGAGATACAGTTGCTTGGGAGAGCCCAGCGGCTGATCAGCAGGAAACAATAATATCTGCCTGGGGGACATTTCAGACCTCTCCAGTAGGTACATTTTGCTTCCCTAAATGTCGTAAAAGCGTTTGCTATGAAATCGCCTACCTTCTTAAGACCTGCTCATAGGGAGAAGGTTGGGTGAGGGGTGACTCTGGGTTCAGGAGGTGCTCAGGGAGCTTGGCATTTGGTTATAGGCTGAGGGCTACCCCCAGTGCCTCAGGAGAGTGGCAAAGAGGGCTCTGGTGAGGGTGCACTCAAACCGAGTAGGCGGGAGGGTTTAACAAAGGGATTCCTCGCAAACGTGGGCAGGAGCGAGCAATGAGCCAGGCGCCATGGGGTACCCTCGGGCTGGGGAGAACAGCTCTGCGGAGAGGGCTGGCTGATAGGAGCTGTGCTTTGGGGCAGTGGGTGCGACCAGCTCACAGCGACCGGCAGGAAGGGAGCTGAGGGAGTAAACCGTCCGCCCTCCCCACCTCCTGCCTTCCCGCCAGGGCCTCCTGTGGGCTGAACACGGAGGGCGGAGGGCAGCGGAGCTATTGCTGCGGTCCATCGAGTCTGCGCCCCGGGTCCAGGGCAGGCACGGGGCAGAGATGAGGGTGTTGAGGGCTGCTTGATGCTGGGCTTCATGGAATTAGGGGGAGGAAGGTCAGAGGGCAGGAAGACCTCCCCAGGGCTGAGTTTCCTGGAGGGAACATTTATCATTCTCTCCTGGCTGTCTGCCTTTGTGCCTGGTGGAGTGAGCCCCTGGCCACCCGTGTGTGCCTGACCCCCCTTGTGTCTTGTCCGCGACCCTGGTGCCCACGTCCGGGAGGTGCTCTCACGTGCTGGTGGAGTTGGAAGAGCCCTCCCTGAAGCCTGGCCTGCCCCGCCCAGCCCCCCGAGTCTGTTCCGCCCCATGCCTGGCCCCAAGCCCGGCTGGGGAAGGAGTTGGAGCTCACAGGTTATAGCCCCGTGCCCGGTACTGCGGGTCTCGCTATAGGGGCAGAACGGAGACCCTGACTTGTTGGCGTGCCGGTGTTGCCCCTGTTGTGTTGTCTTGGATGACCTGCGTGGCCTCTCTAATGACCTCTGGGGTCATAAGAACTCCTTGTATACTTTGGAAGCCGTCTCTTTCCTGGCTGCTTAGGATTAGCTGTCATCCTAATTGCGGAAACAGCTTTGGACAGAGCGTGTTACACAACCGAATCCAGACGATGCTGAAATAGCGCCAAGCGTAACGGCTCGATGTTGAGGAGGGGGCATCTCCCCAGGAGGAGGCCCAGCTGCTTGGAAGCCCAGAAAGGGTGACTGTCGAAAAGCAGATGGTCAGAGTGTACAGGGCCCGGGCTCTGATGTGGGCACCCAAGACCCACCCCTGCTGGGTGAGGTCACGCTTGTCTGACAGTTTTTCTCCGTCGAGTCCAGTGGGCCTGGCGGTGCCCGCTCAAGCCCCGACCGCCTTGGTCACCCTCAGCCCTGGACCGGGCTGGGCTGTGGCAGGGAGAGGGGTGCCCCGGGCCCCAGGATGGTGGCCCTGCACCCCAGCTCGCAGGGAACGTAACTTCTCTTGGCGGCCAGAACCAGAGCCATTCGTGGCTGTGCTTTCCCAGCACGAGGTGTGAGCTCAGAGAGCCTCCAGGCTCCAACCAGATGTTCCTTCTATTCCCACATTGGGGTTGGGGCGTGGGAGCCTGCTCCAGGCTGTGCCTTCCTCCCACCTAGAGCAAACGAGCGGTAAAAACTGGGCCCCGCTGGCTGGGGAGGGGAGGGGAGGGGAGGGTGGCCTTCTGGCCCCTGAGATGAGTTCTGGCTTTTCTGCTGACTCGAGAGAGGGCCGGGAGGGGCGCCCACAGCCGGCCTGAGTGGGAGGAAGGTGCCTCCCCTCCTGAGTCATCCGGGAACTCAGCTCACAGGTACATGGGGGACAGGGCTGAGAGGGTGGGCCTGCCTGCCCGAGGCCTCCTGGGAGGATGGCAGCTGGGCTCACCTAGTTTCTTGGACAATAAGCTGGTTAGAACAGCTGGAAAGAAAGCACAGGGACGCCTACTTGAGGATACCGGCTACCAGTGTCTTAACAGACACTCCTCAGTTTTGCCAGCAAAAGCCAAGCAGACACGAGGGGCTGGGGGAAAGCCATCAAGGGCCACGCAGGCAGCAGAAAGGCAGTTTGCGGTGGGCGGTGTAGGGTGACAGGAGCCTGGGCTCTGATGAAGGCACAGCCTTTGGAAAGGAAACGCAGCCATGGACAGGGCCCCTGCACATCAGGAAGGAGAAGTTTCCAGACCCTTCGGCGAGCAAGGGGCCTTAAAAGCACAGAGACGCATCCATAAGCTGGGGAGTAAGAGGGGTTTGTGATGCCCCTCCCCCTGATAATTTACCACCCCAAAGGTTCCGCGGGGCCTAATCTGTGTGAGTGATGCGGTGTTGACAACACAGTGAGCTCCCCTTGTCCGACAGGTGTTCGGGGCTTGGAAAGCGGGAGGACCAGCTCCTGTTGTGGGTGCTTGCCCCTCTGCACTCTCCTCCACTGAGATGGAGAGTGTGGTGTAGGCCCGGGGCCGGCCGTGTAGCTGAGGATCCCGCTTGCCCTGCGGGGAATGTGTCCTACTCTCAGGTTACAGCCCAGCTGAAGGAGCTTCCAGGCTATTTGTAGTGCCCACGTGTCTCTAAAACCAGATAGGAGGCTGTAGTCCGAGCCCTGGCATCCCAGGCTGCATTTAGAGAGGGCTTAAACAAATAAAAATAACCCCTCAGGCACCTCCTCCACCTGCCTGACAGGCTAGCCCTGTAGTGACAGAAGATCACAATAGGATAGCAGCAGGAGAAAATCCTCTAAGCCTTTTTTAACCCCAAACAAGGTGGGGCTAATTCATCTAAAAGTGGTAGTAGGCAAATGATAGCTCTGGTTCTTGCTGCACAGTGACATTTGAAATGACCTGTACTTTCTTCTTTGGATTGTTATTCCATGCTGTTTGAACTATTTAAAACAAGTTTGTGTTTTCACAAAAGCAGTTTTGTTTTCATTTAAAAGGCAGTTGGGGCCTCTAATGTTTTGAGACTGAAATGTTTTTATAAAAGTCAATGTTCATCACCATTTTCCCTTACTCATCCTGTCTCAGGAGCTGTGTCCATAGCTTCTAGAAATCTTATCATTACTGTCACGGCTGGTTGGGGTGGGGTGGGGACCAGATGGATGTGGCTCAGTGCCCTGGTTTCTGGGGAGGTCAGCACCTTGCCCATAGCTTCCTGTCTGCGGGGTAGAGGGTGATACTAGGGTCAAGCCTTAGCGCCCGTCCTGACTGCCACCCTGGGCAGGGGCAGGGATGTCATTAGTGGGCGGTTCAGTGCAGCCTCTAGAATGAAGAAAGGGGCCAGCCCCCGTTGGACAACACTTGGGACGTGCCAGCAATTCTAGAGAGAAACCAGAACCCGCTCAGAGGAGAGCCCCCAGGTACCCACTGGGGGCACAGTGAAGGAACCAGACATGGTTCGTTTCAGGGAAAGACATGGATATTAAGATTCTCTTCCAACGTGTGAAGGGCTCTTCTGTGTGGGGGGGAAACCAATTAGACTGAGAATAGCCTTGTGAGGCCAATAGGTAGAAAGTACCAAGAGGCAAAATAGCGTAAGAAACGTGAGGGAAAACTTCCTCCTGGCCAGGGCCACCTGCAGAGGGATTGGAACGGTGCTTGGAGGAAATTAGGGCCCCTTCCCTGAACCTAGAGGGGAGCATGGCCGAGGCAGGGTCTTCACCAGGTGGTTGGTGCCTCTGAGCGGGGTGTTTGGAGGGTGGGATTTCAGTTCTCTTCCAAGGCTGAGGTTTAGGGTTCTAATGGTGCCCACGTTTCCTGGGGGACCGACGACTGAGGCCACTGCTGTCAGTGGTGAGACCTGGGCACACACCTGACATTCTGCAGCCCTGGGAGGGTAGGAGGAGCTCTCCCCGCGCTGCAGGTTGGGAGAAGAGCATCAGACGCCACCTGATAGCTCAAAGAGGTGACCTCAGGTCCACGGCCTCCCCAGGAGCTCAGACTTTCAGTCCTTGACTATCAACTAAAGCACCTCTGCGCGCGTATCCTCGTCACAGCGTCCACTCCCCTGACACCGAGCCCCGCCCCGGTCCATCCTGGGCAGCCAGGGTGCCCGCTTATTGGGCCGGAGCCACTCGCCACCCCACGACGCCCTCGGCTTCCCTTGCAAGGTGCCTGCTCCAAACCGAGGGGGAGCCGCCGACGGGATCCCGGACCGGTGTCTCCGTTTCGCCCTGACTTTCGGTTTCTGATAGGAGGCCCGGCGTCAGGCCAGCACCACAGGATGGGCCCCGTGCCGATGTTACAGTGCTTGTCTTTTGAGCACGCAGGCCCAGGAGCCGGCAGGGACTGGTAGAAAGTGCTTGCGGTACAAGGCACCACCTCCCAACAAGAACAAGCCCGCCAGGAGAGGGGGAGTGGAGGTCGGGGGCTGACTTTCCACCGAGGAAATGGCACGGAAGGGTGAAGCTATGGGCAGAGCCAGGATCTGAACCCAGCTCTTTAGAGCTCCAGTTCAGGCCTCTTTTCCCTGGTGACCCACTCTGCTGCTTGGAGCGAACCATGATAATGCAGACAGCAACAGTGATCATTCCTAACGTTTACTGAGCTCTTCCGATGTGCCAGACACCGTTCCTGCTGGTTGTGTGATTAGCTCCCTGTGAAGTGGCTATTATGCAGTTGGGGAAACTGAGGCCCTGAGAAGTTAAGTGTCTTGCTCAAATCCTATAGCTAGGAAGGATACAGCTGGGATGTGAACAGTGTCACTCATGGACTTACGGATATGGGGGCGAAAAGACCGGAGACCCTGGAGCTATAAGAGTGCATACAGCTGTTGAAGCTGATTGGACCGAGTGCAGTTGCTTCGGGCCTTTTGGGTGCGGCCTGATGACGCGTCTGGCTCGGCACAGGGCGGGGCTTTGCTGGGCTTGGCAGAGGGTCCCTGCTGTTACCTCCCAGGTGGATACTCATCTTCCCACCTCCATGAGACCTTGAAGCCGGGACCTCCAGTCCCCCTCCCAGCTGGGAACGGCAGAGGAAACAGCTTGTTTTGCAGCCCAGTGAAAGGCCCCAGTTTCCACACGCATCTACACCAGTGGGGCCGGAAGTTAAACCAGTATTTCCCAGAGCATGAGGCGGGCCTGGGGCGAGGTTGAGGGGAGGCTCACAAGATGACTTGAAGCAACTTTTAAAACTTTGAGTTATTGTGACCCTTGAGTAGATAATAAAATCAATTTAGTGGCTCACGACCAGCATTAAAACAAACAAAACAAAACAAAGAGGTGGGGAGAGAAATAAAGATGAAATCTAGAGAAAATATGAGTAGTAGAAGAAAGGTCAGTATCTTTGTGAAACTTTATTTCCACATAAATATGCGTGTGCTGAGTGAATCACGATGAAACACCTCTAACTGTGGGTTATGGTTAAAACCAAAAAGGTTAAAGACACTGTTTTAGGAAGCATATGGGTGAATTTATTTTTTACTTTATTCATTTTACATTTATTTTTATAGTGTGTGCTGATTCTCCATATACTGCTGATACATGTTGAATTTTTTTAGTGAAATTTAATTTTGGAGCTAAATTTTTATTAATAAAACTAACTTTTCGATTAATATAAGTTTGACTAAATTAATAACATTGAATTCTTTAGCAGAACTTAATTTAGTGAAACCTTAAAGTGAAGCTGAATTTCACTGAAAATTTAACGTAAGTCTAGTTATGTAAAAACACGAGTCGTAAGGGCGGTTCCTGGATATGGGAGTCTGGGAAACACTGCATTAGAGAAAAGTAACCGCAAAGGCTCTTCTGGGGTGATGTGAATTCCCAGTTGGGGAGCACTTGGGAGCCTCCAGCTCCGGGCCAAGCTCTGTTCTGGGGCAGCGACGCTGGCTGATGGCTGGGGCCGGCGTTCTGATGGGCCTTCTGTGTTTCAGGAATCTGGCCAACTGTGAGCGCCTCATTGAGGTGGAGGACATGATGGTGATGGGCCGCAAGCCGGACCCCATGTGCGTCTTCACTTACGTCCAGTCTCTGTACAACCACCTGCGTCGCTTTGAGTGAAGCCCCTCGGGGCTGGAGAGCCAAGCCCCGAAGGAGTCGGTTGGGGCCGCCTGTGTCCCGGAGTCAGGATGCCCCCCCCCCCCCCGAGCAGAGTTGCATTCTGGTGTGAGAGAGCTGTTTGTTCTGTGCCTCGTAACCCCACTCCCCAACCTGCCCGGCTGCGTTACTGATGGGAAAGTACTGCTGAGCTGCGTTCTGACCGCACTGATCACAGCCAAGGGCTCCAAGGAAAAGGAAGTATTACCAGAGAGCGAGAAATTGGTGCTAAATAATTACCTTCCTTAAAAAAAAAAAATAATAATAATAATGCTTGTCTGTAGATTCTGGAAGCCTGCATCACAGTGTTCCCTCTGCTGAACTGGATCCATTGGCTTTACAGGGTTGCATTGACTACCAAGTGCTTTTTAATCCAAATACCCACAGTTTTCTACTTCCTCACACTATTGTAGGTTCCTTTCCTCCCTCGCTCTGGGCCACTGCCAGGAAATACAGAGACGCTTAATCAGCAAATTGACAAAGAAAACCGAAGTCTTGGGAAGAAACTGTTTAATCACTCCCAGGTCCTGGGCAGCAGCTGACCTGCAAGTCACCTCGGCTCTCTGGGGAAATGGGAGGGCTCTCGCCTGGTCCCAAAGTGGTCCTGTCCTTCCCAGGAGGGCTCCACACGTGTTTGGCTAAGAATAGGCCCTCGGGAAGTTAACACTTTTAGGGAAGGACAGGCCTTTGGTGCTGCGGGGTGGTTTTTATTCACAGCTTTTTTTAAGGGATTTGCTGCAGATATTTATAAAAAGTAACTCCATCTGTACCACTGACCGTCTGTACATAAAAAGATGTGTCGCACTTCGCTTGGGGTTTGTTATTGCTGTTTGGGAGATGGGGTGCCTGGGAATAAGAGATTTCTCATCCATTCCAAATGAAAATCTGCTTACATCCCGCCCCCCACCCCCTTAACTGTTTCTGTACCAAAATCACCACTCAGAAAGTTGAAAATCACATTTGCTCTTTTTGCATTTGCCTGTCAGTCACCCGTCTCCGTGTCATGGAAAGAGCACGGACAGAAAGTCGCCCCTTGC
>RJWK010041789.1:0-19427 GCA_004363435.1 Platanista minor | reverse complement strand
AGAAAGAAAGAAAGAAGAGAGCAACCAAACCAAAAAACAAGTCCACCAATGATAACAAGCCCTAAAAACTATACCAAAAAAACCCGAAAAAAACCAAACAGACAGAACCCTAGGACAAATGGTAAAAGCAAAGCTATACGGACAAAATCACACAAAGAAGCATACACATACACACTCACAAAAAGAGAAAAAGGAAAAAAATATATATTTTTTTTAAAAAAAGGAAGAGAGCAACCAAATCAATTAACAAATCTACCAATGATAATAAACTCTAAATACTAAACTAAGATAAACATAAAACCAGAAACAAATTAGATGCAGAAAGCAAACCCCAAGTCTACAGTTGCTCCCAACGTCCACCGCCTCAATTTTGGGATGATTTGTTGTCTATTCATGTATTCCACAGATGCAGGGTACATCATGTTGATTGTGGAGATTTAATCCGCTGCTCCTGAGGCTTTTGGGAAGTCTGAGGTCTTCTGCCAGCATTCAGTAGGTGTTCTGTAGGAGTTGTTACACATGTAGATGTAGTTTTGATGTATTTGTGGAGAGGAAGGTGATCTCCACGTCTTACTCCTCTGCCATCTTGAAGGCGCCCCCTGGAATTTTATCTTTAGTGGAAAAAAAGCAGCTTAGTGGTTGCCTAGGGATGGGAGGGAGGGAGGTGTGAATTACAGAGGGGCATGAGAAAATTTTGGAGGGCGATGGGTATATTTTTTTATCTTCTTTAAGCTGATGTTTTTCTCGGTATTTATGTCAAAACTCATTGAACTGTGCACTTTAAATATGTGCAGTTTTTTGTATCTCATTTGTACATCTGTCAATCTGTGAATAAAGCAGCACAGAGTGAATGATTATGAGCAGTGTTTCCTGGTCTTTGCTGATAGTAAGAAGCCCCTGGTGCTGTGGAAAGTCCATCCTCCTGGTCCCACTTCTGAGTCCTCCATGAAGCACCAGGAGAATTGTGCTTTCAGCAAGGGTCCTGGGAATTCTCATGCTTAGGCAAGTGCAGAAACACTGGTATGAAGTGGGTGGTAACTGAGAAGGAAGTTTCCCTCATCTTGACCAAACCGTCATCAGGTGAAGCCAAAAGCAACTACTACCAATAACAGCCAGGGGAACACAAATCTTTGACTTCCTAGTGTTTCACACAAACATAATGTTAACAGCCATATAACAAGGCTTTCTCTCCAGCTTCTCCTTGAAGGAACTTTCCCAGCCCCCCAGCCTCTTCTCTCATTGGATTAATTGGGAGAAGGCTAAGCTGATGGATGCAATGACTATTCATGAGAATCCATGTTATTGCAATTATCCAATCAAGAGCCCATCTCCTATTAAAGAAACAGGAAGGTCTGTGCTTAGCATTTCATCTTCAAGGGTATTTGCTGGTTTCTGTGGAGGAGACGTATATTTAATGTTAGGTAAAACATGTTACAGTTTTTTAATTATATAAAAGTAGTGATATGATTGGAAGTCATTAAAAATACTCTTTTTCTTATTACTTGGTCAGGGATGTCTTTTGAGATTCAGTGAGCATTGCAGTTCCTCAGATGTGACTTTTTTGTTATGCCGTTTGTCAGTTTTTCTATGTTTGTCTTCATTTGTGGTATTCTTTGTATGTAACTGATTTTAACTCTTTGTCTTAGCTATGTTTAAAAGATATTCTAGGGCTTCCCTGGTGGTGCAGTGGTTGAGAGTCCGCCTGCCAATGCAGGGGATGCGGGTTTGTGCCCCAGTCTGGGAGGATCCCACGTGCCGCGGAGCGGCTGAGCCCGTGAGCCGTGGCCGCTGAGCCTGCGCGTCCGGAGCCTGCGCATCCGGAGCCTGTGCTCCACAACGGGAGAGGCCACAGCAGTGAGAGACCCGCGTGCCGCAAAAAAAAAAAAAAAAGATATTCTTCCACCTGTCACTTACTATAACCTTGTTTCTGGTCTCTTTTATCCTTTATGGCAGCTGTGTTTCTTTTTTTTTTTTCATTAAAAACTTGAACTTTTTATTTAGCAAGATTGAAATTACACAAAGCATGCCATTCAACCTAAGAATTGAAAGCAAAATTTTAAACATTGGAAATGGAGGAGAAATTTAATATGGAAAACCTAAAAAAAACAGTTGGAAAGCAAATGTCATGCTTGATGGATACAACTAAATGCTGGTTCTTGGCAAAGGAAAGTATTGTTTCTATTTGGACATAGATGAGCCCTGTCAAGACAATAAAAAATTAGTTTATTATAAGACAAAGAATACTCTCTCTACCAAAAAAGAATTATAAATAAGGTAATGAACAACTTCATACCTGTATACCTGACATGTTAGGCTATGTGGATAATTTTCTGGAAAGCAAAAGTGACTAAAATTAATCTAGAAAGGACTGAGACTTCAAACAGACCACTTTCTTAAAAGAATTTTAAAAGTTGGTCACAAGTTCACCTAGAGATGGACTGAAAGCTGATTATTTTGAGCTGTTGGAAAGTTTGCAGTTATTTGACAAAGGTAGCTTTACCCTAGCCCTGGCATCCATACAAATCCCCACAACAAAACTGGGGTCTTGATTAAGTGAAAAACATAAATGTAAAAATTCCTAACAACATATAGTTTATTTTTTACATACTAGTTTGTGTCTCTTAATCCTTTTCACCATCTTGTCCCTCTCCCATCTCCCCACTAGTAACAGCTAGTTTGTTCTCTATATGAGTGAGTCTGTTTGTGTTTTGTTATATACATTCATTTGTTTCATTTTTTTTAGATCCCACGTACAAGTGATAACATACGGTATTTGTCTTTCTCTGTCTGACTTATTTTACTAAGCATAATATCTTCCAGATGTATCCATACTGTTGCAAATGGCAAAATTTCATTCTTTTTTATGGCTGAGTAGCATTCCATTATATACATACTTACATATATATTTATATTTATATATATATATTTACATATATATATATTATCCATTCATCTCTTGCTGGACACTTAGATTGCTTCCATATCTTAGCTATTGTAAATAATGGTGCTATAAGGGATGCATATATCTTTTCACATTGGTGTTTTTGTTTTCTACAAGAGTTTCTTTTTCTACATATCCTTGCCAACATTTGTTATTTATTGTTCTTTTGATGATAGCCATTCGGCAGGTGGGCAGTAAGATCTCATTGTGGTTTTGATTTGCTTTTTTCTCTGAGGATTAACAATGTTGAACATCTTTTCATGTGCCTGTTGACCACCTGTGTGTCTTCTTTGGAAAAATGTCTATTCACACCTTCTATGTACTTTTTAATTGGGTTTTTTGGTTTCTTGACCTTAAATTATATGAGTTGTTTATATATGTTGGATATTAACCCCTTATTGGTCATATCATTTGCAAATATTTTCTCCAATTCAGTAATCTGTCTTTTTACTTTGTAGATGGTTTCCTTTGCTGTGCAAAAGCTTTTAGGTTTAATTAGCTCCCATTTATTTTTGCTTTTGCTTCCTTTGCCTTAGGAGACAAATAAAAAAAAATTGCTACAATTTATGTCAAAGAGTGTTCTGCCTGCTTTCTTCTAGGAGTTTTGAGTTTATTTTTGCATATGGTATGAGAAAATGTTCTGATCATTCTTTTACATGTAGTGTCCAGTTTTCCCAGTGCCTCTTTTGTCGTAGATTAACTGACCATGTATTCGTGAGTTTATTTCTGGACAGTCTATTCTGTTCTATTGACCTATGTGTCTGTTTTTGTGCCAGTACCATACTGTTTTGATTACTGTAGTTTTGTAGTATAGTCTAAAGTCTGGGAGCATGATACCTCCGTTTCTATTCTTCTCTCTTGAGATTGCTTTGGATATTTGGGGTCTTTGTTTCCATAAATTTTAGAAGTATTTGTTCTAGTTCTCTGTTTTGATGTTTTGATAGGGATTGGATTGAATCTGTAGGTTGACTTGAGTAGTATGATCATTTTTACAATATTAATTCTACATTCTTACAATCCATGAACACAGTATATCTTTCCATCTGTGTGGTCTTCAGTTTTTTTCACCAGTGTCTTATAGTTTTCTGAGTAGAGGTATTTTACCTCCTTATGTTTATTCCTAGGTATTTCATTCTTTTTGATGTGATGGCAAATGGGATTGTTCTCTTAATTTCTCTGATAGTTTGTTCTTAGTGTACAGAAATGCAGCAGATTTCTGTATATTAATTTTGTATCTTGAACGTTTACTGAATTGATTGATGAACTCTAGTAGTTTTTTGGTGGCATCTTTAGGATTTTCTATGTATAGTATCGTGTCATCTGCAAACAGTAACAGGTTTATTTCTTCCATTCCATTTTAGATTCCTTTAATTCTTTTTCTTGTGTGATTGCTATGGCTAGGACTTCTAATACTGTGTTGAATAAAAGTGGGAAGAGTGGGCATCCTTGTCTTGTTACTGATCTTAGAAGAACTGTTTTCAGCTTTTTACTGTTGAGTATGATATTAGCTGTGGGCTTATCATATATGGCTTTTATTATGTTTAGGTATGTTCCCTCTATGCCTACTTTCTGGAGAGTTTTTATCATAAGTGGATGTTGAATTTTGTCAAAAGCTTTTTCTGAATCTATTGAAATGAACGTATGATTTTAATTCTTCAGTTTGTTAATGTGGTATATATCACATTGATTTGCAGATATTGAACCATACAAGATTATTCTTTTCGTAATAATTCACTAAGCTTCCCATTTGTTTTGTGTCATTTTCTATACATTGGATATTTGATACAGACTAAGAACTTCCAACTCCAACACCCAAGGCTACAGGCCACAGAGGCAGAGTCTGTCAGGTAGAAAAAAGGAAGGCTCCAGGGATCTCTAGTTAAGGCAAGGTTGGGAAATGGGTCCCCTGCTACCCGTACTGGAGACTCACTGCAGGGGGCGCTGTAGGCACACTGGAATCAAGGAAAGGACTGCAGTTTTTTGACCTGACTCCTGGGAAGCCCAGGGGCTTCTCCAGTCCAACTCAGAACCAGAGAGCAGACAGTGAGGAGGGCGTCGGGGATCTGAGCGCCACAGCTGGTTGACGTAAGCCCTAGGGTGGGACAGGCAGGCCCGGGCACGTGGCCCTGAGCACCCAGAGAACTGGCCTGCAGCCAGGCACAGGAGGGTGGAAATGTGCAGTTCGCTGAGCCCCAGCCAACAATCTGGTCCAGGAGGAGGCGGCCCACCCCCCGCAGCTGGCTGACTGCCAAGCTCTGCTTGTCCCAGTGGCTCCTTTGATTGGGCTGATGCCGATGGCAGTTGCCAACCTCTCGGACTTCCCCTGCAACCTGCTCAGGCGGACCCCAGCCTGACTTGGGCTCTGGAGCTGTTTGCACTGGTTGAGGTCAGCCTTGCCACCCCCCAAGTTCCCCCACACCCACATCTTCCAGGCTTGGAGGAAGGGCCAGTCGATCCAGAGAGGATGGTGGCACAGGGACAGAGGAGGTCAAAATTGGAGCTGATGGGCTTCCCTAGGGACTGTGGGAAGTGGGAGAGGTGGATCGTCCCTTGACTGAAGGCTGGGAGCATGAGGCCATGGGTTTGAATGGGGGCCAAGGTGCCAGCACCTCCTAAGGCCCCCAGGGGAAGGAGCAGAGCAGGGCAAGGTCAGGGGAGGTGGTGCCTACGCCAGGATGTGTCACTCTGCCTACCTACTTACCCACGCAGTGACACCTGCGAATCCTGGCCCTGTGCCGCCAGCCCCAGGGTGCTGACGAGACCCCAGGAGAGGTCAGACAAGGACAAGGTTAGGCAGACCTGGGGCCTAAGATGGCTGTCAGCACCTGCCAGCATCAGTCTCCTCTCCAGGTAGCCCTTGGGAGGCTTGCTCCTCCTGGGGCCCTTGATTCCACCCCTGGGTGAAGAGAGCTAAGTGGAGGGGACATCCAGCTGGCTGGGGTCAGCAACGCAGTTTCCTCCACGATCTAGCCAGTGTAGAGATGCACGCAGGGACTGGAGCCCTGGACTTGGAGTCTGCCAAGGGCAATCTCCTGCCCTCCTTACTGCTTCTTGTCAGCTTTGAGCTGGTCTTGGGGGTAGAAGGGCATGTCAGCCCGGCTCCACTGCCCTTGGATGCTGACAGGAGGGAAGGACACACCAGGGTCTGCAGTGAGAACAGGGGGGAAGTGACAGGTGGCACATGAGGCATGGGAATCATAGGACAGCCGGCAGAGGACTGATGCACACATGCTCCTGAGGGCTGGTCACCACTACTGAAATGTGTCCTGAGTTCCCCATGTGTCCATCCCTAAGGGACCTGAGGGGTTCCTTCTGTGCAGCCTGCAAAGACATAAGTAGCATGGGCAGGGCAGATGGAGTAAAGCACACGAGCAAAGGCTTCTGGGGACCAAATTGTGAGCACACCAAGACCCAAAGTAAGTACAGTTCTGATCAGTTCAGGTCACTTGTACCTGAGAGGAGAGAGAAGTTTGAGAGGTGATGAAAACAAACCATGGGAGTCCTTGAATGCCATGGGGAGATGCTCAGACTCCAGAGGGGATGGGCAGCCATGGCCAGTTGCAAGGTTGGGCAAAGCAGTTTCAGAGCTAGGTTGCAGACTGATGTATCTGGAAGCTGGGGAAATGATTTACCTAAGGGTGAGCCTAGAGACTGGTTTGGCACCAGCACAAGAGCCCTAGTGGGACATGAGAAGGACCTGAATGAGGTGGTGGAGATGGAAAAGGAGGGGGTCAGTGTGACAGATGCTGTGGAGGCCAGCATCACAAAGACTGATATGGAAGAGATATGGGTTAGGCTTATTTATTTAATCATGTGGACAAACCCATTCAGGCTGCAAGTAGTGGGGAAAGGGATGTCTTCTATAAGGGCAGAAATAAAGCAGAACCAGGCCTCATGGGAACAAGGCTCGGATCTGGGAAGCATTAAAATCAGAGGAGGCTCCTCTTTTTATGTGTGGTCCTTGTCTCTCCTTTCTGAGACTCTACCCTGTTCTCTACGGTTCCAGGTTTCTGTTCCCTGTGACTTAATTCTGCAGTGGTCCAGGGTTGCCATGGCACTAATTCTGACCTCTTATCTCTGTGACCTGAAAGTTCCAGTGCTGCACAGTTATGAACAATTTGGGATCTTGATATGGGAATACTTGTCCAGCATTGAACTACGTGTGTGTTGGGTCATGTGTCTACTCTTGGGTGAGGTCACCCAGGGCTGCCCCTTCTAGAGCTTTGGCAAAGCAGATTAGATCAGAAGTTGAATGACATGTCTGGTAGAAATGCTGAAGAGAAGCAATCAAAAGTAATAGCAGGGACAGTCTATTCTTGTTGAAATACGTTGTTGCATCTCACTGAAAGGAAAATATGAGAGGGAGCATTCAGGTCATAACTTTTAAAAAATCTACATCAGGGCTTCCCTGGTGGCGCAGTGGTTGAGAGTCCACCTGCCAATGCAGGGGACACAGGTTCGTGCCCCGGTCCGGGAAGATCCCACATGCCACAGAGTGGCTAGGCCTGTGAGCCATGGCCACTTAGCCTGCGCATCCGGAGCCTGTGCTCCTCAACAGGAGAGGCCACAGCAGTGAGAGGCCCACATACCGCAAAAAAAAAAAATCTACATCAGAGATTGTTGTCAATGGGAAAATGTTAAAGTTCTTTAAAACTAGAAATATATAAAGGATAACCACAATCGCCACCTCTATTCAATATTACATTGGTGATCCTAGCCAATGTAGTAAGAGAAGAAAAAGAAAATGTATAAAAAATGGAAAGGTAGAAACAAAACTGTCATTACACAAGTGATGTCATTGTCTAACAGAAACCAAAGAAATCTATAGACAAACTATTATGTTAATAAAAGCTTATCTAAAAATCAGTCACACTTCTATACCTCAACAGCAGTTAGAATAAAATCTTAAAAATAACATATTTTCATTAGGAACAAAAAACCCACAAGATATCCGTGGAAAAATCTTACACAAGATGTACAACACCAGTATGAAAAAAATTTGAAGCCGCTTGTAATACATCAGAGACCTAAGTAAATACAGGAGTATACTATGTTCTTAGGAAAACTCAAGATTGAAAGAGGTTAATTTTTCCAAAAATGACTATTCATAGAGTCAATATATTTCTAAACAAAGCCACAATAGGGTCTTACGAGGAACTTGACAAGCAGATTCTGAAATTTATCTAGAAAAGCAAAGGCCTAAGAAGAGTCAGTTAGCCAAGACATAGGGAGGAGGAGGATGAAGGACCTGCTTTACCAGGATCAATAGTTATTATAAAGCTACTGTAATTAATAATAGACTAATGGAGCAGAATAGAGAGCCTAGAAAGCCTCAGGAGAATATGAAACCTTGATCATGACAAAGGTGATGATGAAGACTATATTAGTTTCCAGTGGCTGCTGCAACAAACTACCAAAGACTATGTGGCTTAAAGCAACACAGATTGATTATCACATCATTCTGGAGGTCAGAATTCTAAAATGTGTCCATGGGGCTTTGTTCCTTTTAGAAAGAAGCTCTATAGAAGAATGTATTGTTATTCCTTTTCCAATTTCTAAACACGCCTGCATTCCTTGGCTTGTGACCCCTTCCTCTGTCTTCAGAGTATATAACTCCATCTCTGACCTCTGCTTCTGTCCTTGTATTTCTCTAAGTCTACTCCTCCCTCTTATGAAGATCCTTCTGATTACATTGGGTTCACCCACGTAATCCAAGTTAGTCTCCCATTCTCAAGATCCTTAACTTAATGAATACCTGCAAATTCCCTTTTGCCATAAAAGGGTAACACATTCTCAGGTTCCAAGGATTAGGAAGGTGGACATCTTTGGGGAACCATTATTCACCCTACCACAAAGACCAATAGAGAATGAAGACATATCAAGCTAGGACAATTTGTTATTCATATGGAAAAAATGAAATTGATATTTGTAACACAAAAATCAATTCCAAATCAAACACTTAAATGTGAAAGCAAAGTTTAATACTTTTAGAAGGTAATACAGATGAATGTCTTTATCAACTTGGGTAGAGAATAGTTTACTAAACAATATTTTAAAATTCTGGGAGGCCCCTGGGGGTCCAGTGGTTAGGACTGGGCACTTTCACTGCCATAGCCCCAGGTTCAATCCCTGGTCAGGGAACTAAGATCCTGCAAGCCACACAGTGCAGCCAAAAAAAATTTTTTTCTAATCATGAAAGAAAAGATTAATAATGCAGCTACATTAAAATCAAAAAACTTCTCTTCGTTAAAAGACACCATAAAGTGAAGAGTCAAGCCACAAACTGGGAGAACATATTCACAACATATATAACCAACAAAGGAATAGTATTGAGAATAAATAATTATAACAATCAATAAGGAAATGATAACCTAATAGAAAAAAGGATAAAAGACCAGTGGTCCATAAATATGCTCCAGCTTATTAGTAATGAAGAAAGCAGATGATGACAATGAGATATCATCTTGTATCCACCATATTAGAAGAATTTTTAAATCTGATAGTTCAAAGTGTTGGGGGAAATATGGAGCAATGGGGGCACCTTTAACTGCAGGTGGGAGTATAAATTGGTACAACCACTTTGGAAAACAATTCGACAGTATTTTGCAAAACAGAATATGACCACATTCTATGAGCTGTATATTCCACTCCTTTGTATATACCCTAAAGAAACTCTTGCACAGGTGCACAAGAAGATATTTGCAAGATGGATCCTAACAGCATTCTTTGAAATAAAAAAAAAAATACTGAGAACAACATGGATGTGCTAATGCATAAATAAATTGTGGGGGAAAAAATCACATAGAATGTTATCCAACTGTGAAAATGGATGATCTACAACTACATGCAGAAATAAAGATGAATCTTGGAAACATAAAGTGAGTAGGAGGAAAAAGAAAGCCTAAGAAGACAACACAGTATAAGAGACTATTTTCATAAATCTCAAAAACAGACAAGTGGAGCAACATGTTGTTTAGAGATACATCCATATTAGGTAACACTATTTTTAAAAGTATGTGAATGATAAATACAAAATTCAAGGCAGGAGTTATCTCTGAGGGAGTAGCAGGGAGGGAGTAGTTGACTTGAAGGGCAAGCTGCTCCAAAGTAGGGGTCATGTTCTAGATCAGAAATTTGGGGTGGGTTTGCAGGTATTCATTTTATTATTATTATAATTTACATATTCATCATATTTTTAAAAATTTAAGTCCTGGTTCATTAAAAGTAAATACTTAGGTTAAGCAAAAGATATCACTAATAGGCAAGCCAGCAACTGAGAGAATAGATTCACAACACATCTATCTGACAAAAGAACACCTACGTATCAATAAGAAAAGGACAAATAATTCAGTTAAAAAATGGGCAAAAGATTTGAACAGACACTTCATAAAGAGGCATTCAAATGGTCAATAAGCATTCGAAAAAGTGCTCAACCTCATCATTCATGTGGAAAATGCAAATTAAAACCTCAGTGAGATAGCACTGCATACCAGACGGGGCAGCTAAAATATAAAAGTCTGACAGTATTAAGTGCTAACAAGGATATGAAGCATGCTTCATTTTCAGAGGGAGAGTAAATCATTTTATCCACTTCAGAAAACTGTTGGACATTATCTACTAAAGCTAAACATATGCTCAACCCTATGAATCAGCAATTTCACTCCTAGGTATTTACCCAAGAGAAATGAGTGCATATGTCCACAAATATGTAGGAAAATGTTCATGACAGCCTTATTCATAATAGCTCCAGACTGGAAATAACCTTCATGTTCATCAACAAGGTATATAAATGTTGGTATATTTGTACAATAAAAACAACAAATTACTGATACAACATGGATGAATTTTCGACATTATGTGGAGCAAAAGGAGTCAAAGACACACATGCTGTGTATTTCCATATGTATGAAGTTCAAGAACAGGTTAATTATGATGATAGAAGTCACAGTAGTGGTTACCTCGTGGTACCTAGGAAATGCATGAGGGAACCTCTGGGATGATGGATGTTCTAGATCTGAGTGGTGGTTACATGGTGTATACATGTGCACATTTTATAGCATTGTACAATTAAGATTTGTGTAGTGTACTTTATATAGGTCATACCATTAAAATTTTTTTTTTCTAGTGTCCTCTTTCAACCAGGTTTCTCCTCCCCAGCATGTCCTGTATAAGAATTTTTGAACCTTTGACATTTTGCCTGAGGAAAGCCACTTGAATCACAGTGAGCAAAGACAGCAAAGAAACTGAGTATTATTAGGGGCACAATATGGCTCACAAGATAAAAAAGAAACCAGCTGACACAGTTGAGAGGAATGTATTTTGTTGATGGAATAGAGATAAGTAGGACAGGAAAGCTGACTGCCCCATTAATTCACTTGTTTATTCAACAAATACATTTTGAACTTCTGCCATGTGCAGACATAGTGCGAAGTTCTCCTCTAAGGTTCAGGCCATCTTGTTTATCCCTTAGCAACAGAACTAGCTTCATCTTCCCCTTCATAGTTTGTTTCCTTCTGTACCTGCCTCATTCTGTCACCTTTTCACCCTCTTCTCTGTGTACTTTTTATGCTCCTGAGTTTAACTTGCTTGGATTCAACCTTGGGCTATGAATCTTTCCAACTTAGGCTGTTCCAAATAAGGGTCTGTCTCAGTCAGCTATAGCTGTGTCACAAAGTACACTCAAACTTAGTAGCTTAAAACAACAGTCCTTTTGTCAGTTATGATTCTGTGGGTCAGAAATTTGAGCTGGGCTCAGTGGGCATGGCTTCTTCTCCACGTGGTGTCATCTGGAACGGCTCAACTAGGGCTTCGCTCTTCTTAACAATGCCTGCTCATTAGGCATTACTTTAATACATCATCTCCTTTCCCGTTGAGGTCTTGTGAAACTTTCACATAATGGCTGCCACAATCCCTAAAACAAATACAAAATCATGCTAAACCAGGGCCTTAGGCTTTGCATCAGCATCAGGTGTCCACTGTGTGTCTAAGAAACCTTGGTTAAGGAAACACACAGAGGTATTATCCATTCTGTAATTAGGAGACTAAGATTATTTATTTCTTTCACGAAAGAAAAAAGAAAACTTTACTTTGGGTGAACCCATGAGTGGACAGTTAAGTCAGTCTCCTCTCTTGACACTGTTCCCCACTACACCCAGCTTCTTCCTGGATATCTCATTCAGGCTACATCTTCAAAAAACCAAAGTATTAGTAAAAAATGTAGATGGAGCAAAACAGAAATAAATATCAAATACTGCACAGATAAAATACATCAGTCAGTCTTCTAACCCAGCAGATTATTTCAGGAAACATCCATGGAGCTCAGCAGGACATAACTGCCCTTCAGAGCTTGCAGACACAGGGAGCATTGCTGGTACAGGACAGGCTTAGAGAATTGGGTTACAGCACTGAGTTAGCCCTTATCTGCTAACTGTGATCCTGGCCTTCTCCAGGCTGCAGTTCCTGCCAGTGTGACAATTACTGAGGGGAGTGCACAGGAAGCCCCTAGCACCATACGTAGCACCTTGTAGATATGCAGTAGATGTTGGCTTTTACTGGGACTACTGGAGCAGCCCAGCCCTGCAAACAGCTGGCCATGTCCAACCACTTTATTGACTGTAATGGAACCAGGCCCTGGTAGGCTCTCCCCACTCGGCACTGCCTCGGTAGGAGTTGTTCATTTTCCTACCACATGAGGCTATATACACCTGTGGCTCACCCCTAGTGGGTCCAGCGCTGATGGGTCATTTTACCATGTAGAAGATTTGATTAAAACATCATTGTAGGGCTTCCCTGGTGGCGCAGTGGTTGAGAGTCCGCCTGCCGATGCAGGGAACACGGGTTCATGCCCCAGTCCGGGAAGATCCCACGTGCCGCGGAGCGGCTGGGCCCGTGAGCCATGGCTGCTGAGCCTGCGCGTCCAGAGCCTGTGCTCCGCAACGAGAGGGGCCACAGCAGTGAGAGGCCCGTGTAAAAAAAACAAAAACAAAAAGACAAAAGACATCATTGTATTAATTTGATGTAGCATGTAAGGGAGCTACACACTACATGATAAATAACTCATTAACTTCCACGCAAGCCCTAACGTTAACTTTCATTGCTTTTTACCATCATACTGCCTTGAAAATTAAGAATTAGCTTGTTCACACTTTATAAGTTCTTCAAGCATAGACTTAGAACCCCATAACTGAAACATCAACTCTTCTGGAAGTATCTAAATATTGAAGGCTGTGCCAGGCACATCCTAGGTGCTCAGTAAAGGTTAGCAGTTTATATTAAAACGTCCCTCAAAATGTCATCCTAGGTTGGAGAGGCAAGGTGAGGTAGTCATTGGAAAATTAACAGGTGCTTTAAAAAGATGGTTTACTTTATTCCATTTTAGCTTTTCTTGAATGTGGTTTTGCTCTGTCACTCCTAAAACCCTAAAAATAAATGCTGTATTTAATATTAGCCCACTTAAGCTATTTCTGGCTGGCCATGGTAGATTGTGCAGTAATTCATGCTTACCTTTTCAGAAACTGTTCAGTGATCCAGAGGTTAAAGGCAGGAAGTGGTTTATTAAGCGTCTGGCATAGTAGATATAGTGAATGTTCAGTGTAGGTGAATATTTTTATGAAAACTGTGCTTACATTTTCACCTTGAATGACAGCAACAGAAAACAGAAAAAGTTGGAGTAGCAGTATGTGCTTAAGTAATGTTTGATTTGTACTGTTTTATTTTCCATGATGTGCTGTATGGCTAGAATACTGACAACTACAGTACTAAAACCCTGAACGTTTATTTTTGTTTCTTCAGTTTAGTCACCAAAAATTATTTGATGCTCCACATGGCTAATCATGCAAGAATTCACGCTCAAGTACTTCAGAAACAGTACCATGGTCTAAAGGTTCAACTCAGATTGTGGGTTTCACCCTGAAGACAGTCCTAGCTACCACTCACTTTACTTTATAATTTAAGTTTTATCTCTGTCAAAGTAATATAGGTATGTACCATAAAAAGTCAGAAGTTTTACAATGAAGATGCTTACAATGAAATATAACAGTTCCCTTGGCTTTCCTCCAATGCACCCTCATCCTCGTTCCCCAGAAGTACCCACATCCTGCTCTTTCAGCTGTTTCTTCTGCCTGTTACTTCCTTATTTCTTTTTTTTAAGTTTTTTAAAAATATATATTTATTTATTTGGCTGTGCCAGGTCTTAGTTGCAGCATGCGAACTCTTAGTTGTAGCATGCATGCGGGATCTAGTTCCCCAACCAGGGATTGAACCCGGGCCCCCTGCATTGGGAGAACAGAGTCTTAGCCACTGGACCACCAGGGAAGTCACACCTCCTTATTTCTAAACAATGTGCTTGTACTGCTATTTCTTGGTATTTTCATCAACTAGCCACCCTGGAAGACTCAGATTCCCTCTCCTATGGCCCCCGCCCCATATTTACCCTTCCAGCATATCTATATCACAAGTTTTGGTGAAATCAATATTCAGTATTCATAACAACAATTGTGTAAATATTACTCCCAGATGAGCTATATATAATATACCTTGATTACATTTCTTTTCTTGTGCAACTTTGGTTACCTCTAAGTTAATAATTTGCTTAGTTTTCTAAGTACCTGTCTTTAATTCATCCCAAATTGCCAACTGACATATAAATTGCTTCTCAGCACATTCAAACTAATGAGGTATCCAGCAGCCTAATTTTTTTTTTCTTAACTATGTCCCTCCTGGAGTCTTACTGCTTCTAATTACTCTCTTCCTTAGAACTTTAAATGGTTTCTTCTTTGCTGTAAGAAATTAGAATTTATTTTAGAAATTGGATGAGAGAAAAATAAAAAGTTATTTCATCAGGAACCTGAGCATTCAAACATGAATAAGTCTTGCTTCCTGCCCTCAATAAACTCAGTCTGGATGGGGAAACCTATGAAACAGAAAGATGCAGAGACCCTTGCAGGGGATACAATGAGAGGTCACCCCAGGTGGGACAGCATGTGTGCTTACCTTTGGAATCAGGCAGTTGTGGGTTTGAATCCTGATTCTGCCCCCTGTGGGACCTCAGGTAACCAACCTGACCTCCCAGAGCCTCAATTTATTTCTCAATGAAATATAGATACCACTCACCCTTCCAGGATGTCGGAGAGATTATATCAGAGAAGAGACATGTGAAAGCACCTAGTACCACGTTGGACCCGTAGCAGTCACAAAAAAACTCTCTAAATAAAATCCAAGGTTCACATACCTTAGGATTTATGCCAACATTAATTTCATATTGCAGTCATCCTCCCCAAAACCACCGTACAAACTTTGGGCTTTTACAGTTTTGTAACTAGGGTAGTAAAAAGCTCAACTTTTTACTGGAAGATAAAACCTTTGTTTCAGTTCATCCCCATTTCAGAGCTCGACTCAAGTTTTGTGTGTCAGACATTCTGGCGGTGGTTGTGAGAAAAATCGCCCCAGTAAAAATTCTGATGTTTCATATTCTAAGAGAATTAAAAGGTTTCAAATCAGCCATCAGGGAGTATTACTTGAAAGCTGAAAAGTGAGACTGCCCTATAGTGTCATCCTCAACTTGGCTCTTCATCGGAGTCTCAGGACAGGTTTCTGCTGCTCACAGGCCTGCTTTCCCTCACAAAGTCTTGATCATTTATAAGCAAATAGTGGTCCCATTCTCATCACATCCTTGAAAAGAGTTGTTTTGACTTACTTCTGCTCTTGATGTTTTAAAACACTTTAAATACCTTAAACAGACTATTATTTGGAAATCGACTCTGTTTTCAATAGTATTTGCTTTTTTCTGGGGATCAAGACATTCATTAAAAAGATCTAAAAATCATTCCCAGTTTTGCATTAAGCTATTCATATGATGCTGGTTGAAATATACAGTACCTGTTAACCTCTCAAGGACTCTTAGTTGCATGTAACATGTTTATTATATTTACTGCCTACTTCTGGTACTAAATAATGATAACTTGCCCCCTCACAAAGGTCAAGTTTCCACTGAGCTATTAGGACTATTTTAATTAAGTTGAGGGTGGTTTGCTGGGATGCTCTTGAATGTAACCAGATCACCATTTAGGCTCAATATTTAGAATCCTCTGCAGATAGCTACTAGGTAGCAGTGGCAAAAATACCAGCTTTATGTCTGTTCATTTGATTTTTCTGGCCTTTCAAATCTATTTTTAATACATATGAAATGAATAAATATGTTCTTATTTAAAAGAAATCCAAATCTATACTGATTAAACAAAGTTCACCTTGACATCTCCCCTCACCTCATCTTCCAACATAAAAATCATTATCAGTTTGATAAGTAGCCTTCCAGAATTTTTCTGTCTATGCACTCATAAGCCTATCTAGATATCATATAAATATGTACTTTAACTGATTATGATGCACTGTACATATTACTGTGCAACTTAAATACCCCCCTAACAATATGACTTTGAGATCGTGTCAGTAGAAGAATGATCTCTTTCTTTCCACAGATGTATTTCAGAGATTTGCCTATGTAATGTTTATGATGCATAATCCTTTTTAAAGTTTCACTGTTGGGGCTTCCCTAGTGGTGCAGTGGTTAAGAATCCACCAGCCGATGCAGGGGACCCAGCTCGGAGCCCTGGTCCGGGAAGATCCCACATGCTGTGGAGCAACTGAGCCCGTGTGACGCAACTACTGAGCCTGTGTGCTAGAGCCAGTGAGCCACAGCTACTGAAGCCCATGAGCCTAGAGCCCGTGCTCCGCAACAAGAAAAGCCACCCTGATGAGAAGACCGCTCACCACAATGAAGAGTAGCCCCCACTCGCTGCAACTAGAGAAACCCCACACACAGCAATGAAGACCCAACGCAGCCAAGAATAAAATAAATAAATTTTAAAAAGTTTCACTGTTATTACCTGTGACAAGTAAATCCCTCAGGGCAAAAGTGATTGTGAGTGCTGGGTTCTTCCTTCTCATCTCCTTGTTAAGCCAAGTAATGTTTCATTAGCCTGTTAGTTCTTCAAAGCTTTTCTTAAAAGGTTTAAAAGAATTTTTTTGCCAGCATTTTAATTTGTCTTCAGCAGGATGGTTGGTTTGAACTCTTCTGTTGGCTGTTCAGTTTTTTTAAGTTCTTATCTACTATATTGCTAAACTATCTTTTTATTTCTAACAAATTCTCTTTGGATTTTGTATTAGACAATCATATCTGCAAGTGGTTTCAGGTTTTATTTATTTTCAACTACTATGTCTGTCATTACTTTTCATCACACTAGCTAGGACCTCTAAATAATGTTAAATAGAAGTACTGACATTGGAAATCCTTATTTTGTTACTGACTAAAGAAAATCCTTCTAGGATTTTACTATTAAGATACATTTCTGTAGATTTATACTAGATACGTTTGATTGTTTCAAGGAACTTCCCTTCTAAAAGGGAAAAGATATTTTTTTCTTTATTTTTTATTTTGTTTTGTTAATATTGAATCTTCAAATAAAATAACTATTTCAGCTATTCTTTTGATTTATTTTATTTTGCATATTTATCTTTGAATATTATTTGAATTTAATTAAATGCTTTTTGTGCATCCACTGAGAAGATCCAATGGTTTTTGTCATTTATTAATGTGATGAGTTACAGATACTGATTTTCCTAATGTTAATTTACCATTGCTTTCCTGTGATAGATCCAACTTGGACATGTTCTGTATTTTTTTAATAAATTGCTGGACTCAATTTGCTAACATGTTTTAAAGGAATTTAGTGTCTATGGTTTTGAGTGGGAGAAGCCTGCAATTTCCTCTTCCTTGTCCTTGTCTTATTTTGTTATCAGTGTTATATGGACTTCATTGAGTATTTAGGCAAGTGTCCTCTTTTTCAATGCTCTAGACGAATTTGTGTAAAATTGGAACTGTTTATTGCTTGAAAATTTACTGGAAATAACTTTCAAAACCATGACTTTCTGTTATATATGTTATGGAATTTTTTTTCTTAATGTTGGTTTCTTTAGAAGTTATAAAACTCTTCGCTTTTCATTTCTTTTTGTGTGTTTTGTTCACTTAATTTTTCTGATTTGATAATGTCTCTTAAGTTAAAAATTTCATTAGCATATATCTATTCAGAGTATTCAGTTAATGTCTTTTAAATCACTGCGTCTGTATTTTTGTATTTTTATAGTTAATTTTTAAATGTGTACTTTATTTCTTCCTTCTTGGTCAGTATCCCCAAAGTTAGGTTACCCTCTTCAAAGAATCTATTTTTGGCCAGTTAACATTTTTTTTTCTATTAACTTCTTTCTTTTTTTTTTTCACTTTAAAATGGTTAAACTGATACTTTTATTTTATGCATGTTTTCCTAAAATTAAAAAAGAAACTATCAAGAAAGTAAAAAGACAGCCCACAAAATGGAAAAAAATATTTGCAAATCATATATCTGATTAGGGTCTGGTATCCAGAATATATAAAGAACTGTTACAACACAACAAAAAAAAGAACAAATAACCCAGTTTCAAAAATAGGCAAAGCATTTCAATACAGTTTTCCAATGAAGATATGCAAATGGCCAACAATCACATGAAAAGATTCATGTAAAAGATTCTTGTATATTAATGCAAGAGATTTTGTGCATTAATTTTGTATCCTGCTACTTTACCAAATTCATGGATTAGCACTAGTAGTTTTCTGGTAGCATCTTTAGGATTCTCTATGTATAGTATCATGTCATCTGCAAACAGTGACAGCTTTACTTCTCTTCTGATTTGGATTCCTTTTATTTCTTTTTCTTCTCTGATTGCTATGGCTAAAAGTTCCAAAACTATGTTGAATAACAGGGGTGAGAGTGGACAACCTTGTCTTGGTCCTGATCTTAGAGGAAATGGTTTCAGTTTTTCACCACTGAGAACGATGTTGGCTGTGGGTTTCTCATATATGGCCTTTATTATGTTGAGGTAAGTTCCCTCTATGCCTACTTTCTGGAGGGTTTTATCATAAATGGGTGTTGAATTTTGGCAAAAGCTTTTTCTCCATCTATTGAGGTGATCATATGGTTTATCTCCTTCAATTTGTTAATATGGTTTATCACATTGATTGATTTGCATATATTGAGGAATCCTTGCATTCCTGAGATAAACCCCACTTGATCATGGTGTATGATCCTTTTAATGTGCTATTGGATTCTGTTTGCTAGTATTTGTTGAGGATTTTTGAATCTATGTTCATCAGTGATATTGGCCTGCAGTTTTCTTTCTTTGTGACATCTTTGTCTGGTTTTGGTATCAGGGTGATGGTGGCCTTGTAGAATGAGTTTGGGAGTGTTCCTCCCTCTGCTATATTTTGGAAGAGTTTGAGAAGGATAGGTGTTAGCTCTTCTCTAAATGTTTGATAGAATTCACCTGTGAAGCCATCTGGTCCTGGGCTTTTGTTTGTTGGAAGATTTTTAATCAGTCTCAATTTCAGTGCTTGTGATTGGTCTGTTTATATTTTCTATTTCTTCCTGGTTCAGTCTCAGAAGGTTGTGCTTTTCTA
>RJWK010041788.1:0-19426 GCA_004363435.1 Platanista minor | reverse complement strand
AGAAGTTCCAGAAACCAAATCAGAAGAAATAAAAATAATATAATATCAAGGCACATCATAATAAAATTGCTTGAAACTAGTGATAAAGAGAAAATCTTAAAAGCATCCAGAAGAAGAAAAAGAACTTCTTATGGAAAGGAACAGATCTAAAAATTACAATATACTCCTTGTTATATTTTATGCAAGTAGAAGATAATGGGATAGCATCTTAAAAGTACTGATAGGGCTTCCCTGCTGACACAGTGGTTGAGAGTCCGCCTGCACATGCAGGGGACACGGGTTTGTGCCCCAGTCCAGGAAGATCCCACATTCCATGGAGCGGCTGGGCCCATGAGCCATGGCTGCTGAGCATGAGCGTCCGGAGCCTGTGCTCCGCAATGGGAGAGGCCACAACAGTGAGAGGCCCACGTACAGCAAAAAAAAAAAAGTACTGATAATAGGAGAAAAAACTGAATTCTATACCCAGAAAAAAAAAATCTTTTGTGGATGAAGATAAAAAACTCTGAGTTAACTGCTTCTTCCAAATATTGCCTCTACCAATGTTTGCTCAGTGACATACAGAATGAAGGATATGCCTGGGCTGGCAACAAAGAAGAATGATTAGCAGTGATTTTGTGGCACACAAGTCTCTCTATCCAGAGATTCATATCAATTCTTTTTCTCAAATCATTTTGACTAATAAAGACAAGGATCTCATTTTAAATCTTTCCATGAGACACATTCCCAGGTAGAGTACAAAGTTTTCCCAGGAGAAACTGAATTTACAGGCCAATAAAAAGATATTTGAAGAGTAATACTATCCCCAAAAAGTTGTTCAAAAGAAAATCAGCACAATGGAGAACATATAACGAGTGAACCAAAATTAGAGGAAAGAAAAGACCTAGAATTAGAAATAAATGTAATAAAAATGTAAGGAAATAGAGGAAATGTTATTAATATCAAACAAGAATAAGAAATATTTTTTAGAAGATCAAGATAATATGGAAAGTTACTTAAAATAAAGTACCAAAAATTGAGTAAATAATAGTATAAATATCAAAAGAGCACATCAGTGAGGTAGGTAATCAGACAGGAATTTCAAGTGGGAAGCAGAAAGGAATAAAAAGATATAACATATATAAAAAACATAGAGGATATAAAAATGTAGTGTCAATTTCTCAGTAAAATATTTTCTAGAAGAAGAGAAAGCAAGGGTAGTGGTGGTGAAGGAAGGATTATATTTTTTTTAAAAAGATATAAAATTCCCAGAATTAACCAAAAAAAAAAAAAAAAAGATTTTTTCTAAAAGGTAACACTAATCATACTATGGGATTAAATGATTATTCTTTTTATCATATGGTTAAACTAAGGGATTATGAGTCATCAAAGAGGAGAAAAGGACATTGTTTTATCTGATATTTCAGGGATTGAAATTAATAGTCTAACAAATGACATTATGATTTACCAGTAGACCATAGTTTTTAAAAGTTATCAGCAATTCATACATATTTTTCAAGGTACATGGGTGCCTAAATGTGAGTATATAGGTATTTATCATTTTCTGCCTTGATGGAAAACTGTCTTACTCAACTATTCTGAAGCAGACAGATAATAATTGTAATTCTTAGAAAAACTAGAAACATACCTGTCATTTCTAGTGTCTTACACAATGCTTGGAACCTAGTAGACAGCTAAATGTTTGTTATTATACAAAATTATAGTTTTCCTATGTCAGAATAATTATACAAATACTTAAAAAATAAATGAGTTAAATAGTCATAGATCCAGATCATTGGTTATTGAGTGTCTGCCAGACAGTCACCAAAATATTGGACACTTATATTGGTTATATTCTAATCTATATTAAAGGCCACTAGGTTCACTTACAAGCAATTCTACAATGTATTGTCCTAATTCAGGATTCTGTGGTATGAAAGTTCATCTGCCAGTCCTATGTTTTCAATATATAGTGTTATTTCTCCATATTCCTTAATAATTAGTTTATTTCTCACTGAGTATTATAACCTTTTATAGAAAGCCCACAAAATTGGTTTGTCCTTTCCTAAAATATAATCTATCCATGGGCTCCAGGTACTAATCACATCACAAGATTCTGGAAGATATATTCTTTCTCTTCCTTTTCATCTTTTTATTTTCTTCTGTATTAGACTAATATTTGCCATACTATTTTAAACTTTAGTTTTACAATTTTCTGTTACAGTTCAGCAGAGATATATATTTGGTATATGGGGATAGGTAGGCAGTACTGACCTGAGAAGAACTTGTCATAGAGAAGGGGGTGAAAGCACACTAAGCTTGGCTACTAGAATTAGCCAGTTAAAGTGGTAAATCCAAAAAACAATGTGCAGAGCACTAAAAACTGGAGAACAGGAAGAAAGAGAACTTGAGGTGATAGAGACAAAACAAGGAGAGAAAATCTTCAGAACTGGGAGATGGGTTCATATATATATTCCTTTCCCAGGATGGTAAAGAGATGGTCAATGGTATAGAGAGATATGACCAGGTAGAGTTGATCTTTAACTATATCAACCTGCAGTGGACATGTTCTACTTCTAGTGGTCCTGGTAATAGGTCTGGTATTATAGTGATTTCTGTATAGTGAGAAAACCATATGAAGTTGAATAAACAACAATGAGGGAGCTCTACATTGGGAAAAGATAGGAGAAGGAATTTAAGAGTAGTATGCTGTGTACAGAGAGAATGACATCATGAAAGAAAAACATGTTCCTGAATAATTATTTAAAATATGAATTTGTACCTACAAGCTTCAGATAAAGCAGAAAGTTTTGCATCTTGATGACCTGCTTCTTATAACACTGACTCTCATTAACGTTAGTGTTAAGTAGTACATCCTATAGTAATTTAAACAAGTTATAGCCTAATCTACTCCACAAGATGGCTGCTTAAAGTGGAATTCAGAAAATCAGGGAGCAAAAATTGCTCCAGGTAAGAGGGTCAGAGCTATAAATAAACCTACTGCTTGATTTGCCCTCTTTGCCACTATCATCCTGCACTTGGGTTTACTGAGGTGAGGAGAAGAAAATAATTCAACACACAATATATTGGTTGTATTTTATATAATATTCATAATTTATTTGTAAAACTATTTCTAAAGCAATAAAAAACTAAACAAAATAGATAAGTAAATGAAATATATTATGTTTGATTTGCTTTCCCCCAAACACATCCCATCAATTAATTAATTTTTATTGACAAAAAAAAATCTAACTTCCATTAAGGGAACTCTTTCAAACCTCAGGGGAAAGAAGAGACAGTCCTTAATTTTTCAATGATATAATTTGAAGCATGATAGAAAGTTAGGGAGTTGGGGATAATGCTATTAAGCACATTTTTTGCTTTCAATATAAGGAAGATTTCATTAAGCTGAATAGCAAATCCATCAATCACAAGTAAAAATTCAGTTACAAATGAAGAGTTTATCATACATTAAACTCATTTAAGTTGATGAACAATGTGATTATTCAAGCAATTTAACAGATTTCAGTGTGTGAAAGAACATAAGTATTAAGTTTACATTTTCAGTCTGCACATCAAATATAATAAAAATACTTTTTGACATATATAGGTGGCATGGGGAGACAATGTTCACTCAGCCTGATTTTTTTTTTTTTTTTTTTTTTTTGCAGTACGTGGGCCTCTCACTGCTGTGGCCTCTCCCGTTGAGGAGCACAGGCTCCGGACGCGCAGGCTCAGCGGCCATGGCTTATGGGCCCAGCTGCTCCGCGGCATGTGGGATCTTCCCGGACCGGGGCACGAACCCGTGTCCCCTGCATCGGCAGGCAGACTCTCAACCACTGCGCCACCAGGGAAGCCCCAGCCTGTTTTTTAGTACCTTTCAGTCAGCTCATGTTAGGAAATATCAATTTAAGCTGTGTTTACCATTTATTATGAGTCAATCACTAAGCAGTGTGTGAAAAATGTTCTCCCATAAAATAAAGTCTGAACATTACTTCCATTCTCTTTGAGAAAAGGTGAAAATTGATTTTTTAAAAGCATGTGTATGTTTCACTTGAAAAACTTTTACTGTCAAGTGGAAATAAAACATTTCTTTCCAGTTAAATATGAGAAATCAACAGAAAATCTTTCACAGATCCAATACAGTGGTTCACATCTGTACTTAGAAAAAAAAAAAAAAGAAACTTACCTAAATTAAAGATGAAACTTAAATGTATAAAATTCGACAATATTCTAATACTTTACATTACAATATCCAAGATCATTATGAAGTCACTACAAATTGTATTTAAAAAATTCTGAGGAGAAGCACACAAACATACACACACAAACACACGTGTTTTTAGAAGAGATTATTTTCAGTATATATTTTCCCTTAATAGCAAGTATATACACTCTTTATTGCCTTCATCCATTGTGCACAGGGTATTGAAGAGTGAGGTGTATGGAATTTACAAACTTAGAATTTTGAGTTTAACTCTTATAAATCCAAGCAATTAAAAAACCATTTTCATACCTTATTACCTTCTTTCTCTCACCTCTTACCTTGTAACATGTTCCAATCTCCCCCATGTAAAAATCCACCATCTTTCTATTCTTTGCCCTCTTCAGGAGCAATTTACCTACCACTTTCACTTTACTTCCAAATTTATTGAAATAATATATATTCATTCTTTCCACTTTCTCATCTTTCAATTGCTTCAATATCAACGTAGTGTCTGCCTCTCTATTGAAAGATTTCCTTTCACATTCTGACGCAATGTCCTATTGCCTGAATGCCATGGTGCTTTCTTGTTCCCACCCTCTTTTCCCTTTAAGTAGCAAGTGACAATTTCTTCTGGATCAACAATTCTTTTGCCTCAAAGACTATATTATCCTTCTTAGTTTTCCTTTCACTTGTCAGAACATTTAATACCTTTCACTAGTTTGTTTTTGTTTGTTCATCTCAAATGATTTGGTTCTTTTTCTGATATACTTTACTCTAAACCACAGTGTATCCTAGCCTCACACTTTATTAACAGATCTCTGAGTATTTACTTTCTTGTGTTGGGAAAGGCAGATTTCCACATTTCCACTACAGTGCTAAAAGCCCCACACCACTTCTCTCCGCTAGATTCCAAACAGAACCTGAGGCTTCGTGGCTTTATCAGGAGAATAAAATAGAAAAGAACTGAGAGACTAGGGAAAAGGCCTATAGTCTTGTTACCATCTTCCCAGAATCTCCTTGCTTTACTCCTTCTGAGAGTTCTCCAGCAGGTTTTTCTCTTTTACACCAGTGTCCTCAACTCATCTGCATTCTCCACATGGATGCAAACAATGTATTTCTGAAGAAGAAGAAGAAGAAGGAGGAGGAGGAGGAGGGGGAGGGGAGTGGGGAGGAGGAGAAACAGGAGGGTGGGGAGGAGGAGGAGGAGGAGGAGGAGAGGAGGAGAAAAGGACCATAAAAATTGCTACCCTCTATTCCTCATATCAAAGCCCTAAATCAGTTGCGACTGATAAAAGAACAGGAAAAACAAATGGTTATTAAGTTTCAGGATATGGAACTTATCTCTTGAATTCTGGATCATCTTACACATATACTTTACCAACTTCTACACCAGATCTTCTCATTCCTTATGCTATACCAGTTGTTTCATTACTATTTTGCCTTTACAGAGCTACCCCATTCATCTTCTTCTCAACCTGAAAATTCTCTTATAAACAGCTGTCTTGCCTTTTACTCTCCCTTGTAAGAAAGCATTAGCCACAGGTTCCTATGTGCCCTCCTAGTATTTGGTCCTAAGTAGATATTCATTACATGCTTAGTGAATGAATGAATGAGAGAATGAATGAAAGCACACTTAAAGCAAATGGAGACAATTTTGAATGGGAAAGTAGTTTGATATAGAAGTTGATTGCCATTACATTTTCTAAGTGGGATATAAATAAAGCTTTTCCAATTCCATTTAGAAGTAGTCACCAAACACGACTCACATATAATTCAAATAAAAGTGTCAAAGTAAAGCACTATTGCAGTTTTATCTCTAATATGCCAGGTTCCATGAGGTGCCAAGAATTTGACAGAATATTTAAGTACATATACTCAACTTTCTAGCAATTAATACATAATATTAGTTGAAATTTGAAGTAAACATTCATCTTATAATAATAATATAGGATGAACCATGGTTATAAATAATTTACCTACTTGTAAAATAAAATAAAAATTTCTCATAGGTAATTAATATTGCTGGTGAGAGAAATTCTTCATCAATATCCAATATTTACAGGTAGATACTAAAATCTTTTCAAGTGTATTGGACTTATACCCAGAAAAAATATGTATATCTGAGTAGAAATCATCATAAAGAATAACCTGTCACTTTCATATGTTGTTAACTTAGGGAAATATTGTTATTCTTTCTCTTGACAAGAGATTAGGAAAGACTTCATTAAATACTGGATTTGAGCTCTGGGAGGTGTCATCAACTCAGCAATATATTTGCTGAGTCATCAATATGCACACAGTTAAAGCATTAATTTCCCCTTGAAAGTATTCTTGAAAGCTGTGCTGTTTCAGGAACAGAAGCAAAGTCAGCTGAAAACATACAGTAGAAATCACCTTTTAGTGGAAATATATTTTAAAAAATCAATTTTGAGTAAAGTGTTTTTATTTATTATAGGATAGAATTTAATCCAACTGGGCTTTATTAAGCAAACTTAATATATTGCTTGATCCTACATATTTTTCACATTGAAATGTTAGTCCTGTTTTTACTGTTTGAACTATTGGAACTAATCCTTTGTCTCAGAGGGTTTAACTAATGCATTCTAAAGCCCTGACTTGCAAGATGTTGTCATTAATAACTTTAAAAGGACAAGGCAGCCAAACCTGCTGAAGTTGCACCTTTTTACTGCAAATTTGAAAGCTAATTCACCTGACATAAAAGATATCAAAACCTGATGAGACCTTCAAGATGGCAGAAGAGTAAGACATGGAGATCAACTTCCTCCCCCCACAAATACATCAGAAATACATCTACATGTGGAACAACTCCTACAGAACACCTACTGAACACTGGCAGAAGACCTCAGACCTCCCAAAAGGCAAGAAATTCCCCACGTACCTAGGTAAAGCAAAAGAAAAAACAGAAACAAGAGAATAGGGACAGGACCTGCGCTTTGGAGAGGGAGCTGTGAAAGAGGAAAAGTTCCCACACACTAGGAAGGCCCTTCACTGGCGGAGACAGGGGTTGGTGGGGGGGAAGCTTCAGAGCCACAGAGGACAGGGCAGCATCAGGGGTGCAGAGGGCACAGCAGAGAAATTTCCCCCACAGAGGATCAGTGCCAACCAGTACTCACCAGCCTGAGAGGCTTGTCTGCTCACCCTCTGGGGCAGGTGGGGACTCAGAGCTGAGGCTCGGGCTTTGGAGCTCAGATCCGAGAGAGAGGACTGGGGTTGGTTGCATGAACACAGCCTGAAGGGGGCTAGTCCACCACAGTCAACTGGGAGGGAGTCTGGGAAAAACTCTGGAACAGCCTAAGAGGCAAGAGACCATTGTTGTTACAGGGTGTGTGAGGAAAGGGGATTCAGAGCACAGCCTAAATGAGCTCCAGAGACAGGCATGAACTTCAGCTATCAGCACAGACACTAGAGACAAGCATGAAACGCTAAGGCTGCTACTGCAGCCACCAAGAAGCCTGTGTGCAAGCTGAGGTCAATACTGACACCTCCCCTCCAGGGAGCCAGTGCAGCCCGCCACTGCTAGGGTCCCATGATCCAGGGGCCACTTCCCTGGGAGAACACAGAGCGTGCCTCAGGCTGTCGCAACATCATGATGGCCTCTGCCACTGCAGGCTGACCCACGCACTCCATGCACCTCCCTCCCCTCAGCCTGAGTGAGCCAGAGCCCCCAAACCACCTGCTACTTTAACCCTGTCCTGTCTGGACAGAAACAGATGCCCTCAGGTGACCTACATGCAGAGACAGGGCCAAATCCAAAGCTGAACACCAGGAGCTGTGCGAACAAAGAAGACAAAAGGAATTTTGTTAATATTAATTTTTAAAATTAAAATTTTATTTATTTTATTTTTAATAATTATTTTTATTTTTTATCTTAATAACATTATTTTATTTTACATTTTTCTTTCTTTCTTTTTTATCTCTCCCTTTTCTTCTGACCTGTGTGGCTGACAGATTCTTGGTGCTCCAGCTGGGTGTCAGGCCTGTGCCTCTGAGGTGGGAAAACTGAGTTCAGGACATTGGTCTACCAGAGACCTCCTGGCTCCACGTAATATTAAACAGCAAAAGCTCTCCCACATATCTCCATCTCAATGCTAAGACCCAGCTCCACTCAATGACCAGAAAGCTACAGTGGTGGACACCCTATTCCAGACAACTAGCAAGACAGGAACACAACTCCACCCATTAGCACAGAAGCTGCCTAAAAACATAATAAGGTCACAGACACCACAAAACACACCACCAGATGCAGTCCTGCTCACCATAAAGACAAGATCCAGCCTCATCCCCAAGAACACAGGCACAAGACCCCTCCAACAGGAATCCTACACAAGGCACTGAAACAACCTTAGCCACTGGGGGCAGACACCAAAAACAATGGGAACTACGAACCTGCAGCCTGCAAAATTGAGACTCCAAACACAGTAAGTTAAGCAAAATGAGAAGACAGAGAAACACATACCAGATGAAGGAGCAAGGTAAGAACCCAACAGACCAAACAAACAAGAGGAAATAGGCAGTCTACCTGAAAAAGAATTCAGAGTAATGATAGGAAAGATGATCCAAAATCTTGGAAAGAGAAAGGAGATAATACAAGAAACATTTAACAAGGACCTAGAAGAACTAAACAGCAAATAAACAGTGATGAACATCACAAAAATGAAATTTAAAATTACCTAGAAAGAATCAATAGCAGATTAACTGAGGCAGAAGAACGGATAAAATAGTGGAGATAAAATAGTGGAAATAGCTACCTCAGAGCAGAATAAAGAAAAAAGAATGAAAAGAATTGAAGACAGTCTCAGAGATTTCTAGGACAAAAATAAAAACACCAACATTTGCACTATAGGGGTCCCAGAAGAAGAAGAGAAAAAGAAAGGGCCAGAGAAAATATTTGAAGAGATTATACTTGAAAATTTCCCTAACATGAGAAAGGAAATGGTCAATCAAGTCCAGGAAGTGCAGAGACTCCCATACAGGATAAATCCCAGGAGAAACACAACAAGACATATATTAATCAAATTATCAAAACTTAAATACAAAGAAAAAATATTAAAAGCAGCAAGAGAAAACCAACAAATAATATAAAAGGGAATCCTCATAATGATAACAGCTGATCTTTCAGCAGAAACTCTGCAAGCCAGAAGGCAGTGACAGGATATATTTGAAGTGATGAAAGGGAAAAAACTACAACCAGGATTACTCTAGCCAGAAAAAATCTCATTCAGATTTAATGGAGAATTTAAAGCCTTGACAGACAAGCAAAGGTTAAGAGAATACATCATCCACCAAACCAGCATTACAACAAATGTTAAAGGAACTTTTCTAGGCAAGAAACACAAAAGCAGGAAAAGACCACAAAAACAAACCCAAAACAATTAAGAAAATGGGAATAAGAACATACATACTGATAGTTATCTTAAAGGTAAGTGGATTAAATGCTCCAACCAAAAGACACAGACTGGCTGAATGGATACAAAAACAAAACCTGTATATATGCTGTCTAGAAGAGACTCACTTCATACCTAGGGACACATACAGACTGAAAGTGAGTGGATGGAAAAAGATATTCCATGCAAATGGAAATCAAAAGAAAGCTGGAATAGCAATTCTCATATCACACAAAATAGACCTTAAAATAAAGACTATTACAAGAGACAAAGAAAGACACTACATAATGATCAAGGGATCAATCCAAGAAGAAGATATAACAAATGTAAATATTTATGCACCCAACATAGGAGCACCTCAAGACAAAAGGCAAATGCTAACTACCATAAAAGGGGAAATCGACAGTAACACATTCACAGTAAGGGACTTAACACCCCACTTTCACAAACGGGCAGATCATCCAAAATGAAAATAAATAAGGAAACACAAACAATAAATGACACATTAAACAAGATGGACTTGGGCTTCCAGGGTGGCACAGTGGTTGATAGTCCACCTGCCAATGCAGGGGACACAGGTTCGTGCCCCTGTCCAGGAAGATCCCACATGCCACGGAGCAGCTCGGCCCATGAGCCATGGCCACTGAGCCTGCACGTCTGGAGCCTGTGCTCCGCAACAGGAGAGGCCACAACAGAGAGAGGCTCACGTACCGCAAAACAAACAAACAAACAAAAAACCCAAGATGGACTTAATTGATATTTATAGGACATTCCATTAAAAATAACAAACAATACACTTTCTTCTCAAGGGCTCATGGAACATTCTCCAGGATAGATCATATCTTGGGTCATAAATCAAGCCTTGGTAAATTTAAGAAAATTGAAATTGTATCAAATATTTTCCCACCACAATGCTATGAGACTAGATATTAATTGGAGGAAAAAATCTGTAAGAAATACAAACACACGGAGGCTAAACAATACAATAATTAATAATGAAGAGATCACTGAAGAAATCAATGAGGAAATCAAAACATACCTAGAAAAAATGACAATGAAAACACGATTACACAAACCTATGGGATGAAGCAAAATTAGTTCAAAGAGGGAAGTTTATAGCAATACAATCCTACCTTAAGAAACAAGAAACATCTCAAATAAACAGCCTAACCTTACACTGAAAGCAATTAGAGAAAGAAGAGCAAAAACACCCCAAAGTTAGCAGAAGGAAATAAAGCATAAAGGTCAGATCAGAAATAAATGAGAAGGAAACAATAGCAAAGATCAATAAAACTAAAAGCTGGTTCTTTGAGAAGATAAACAAAATTGATAAACCATTAGCCAGACTCACCAACAAAAAAGGGAGAAGACTCAAATCAATAGAATTAGAAATGAAAAAGGAGAAGTAACAACTGACAATGCAGAAATACAAAGGATCATGAGAGATTACTAGAAGCAACTATATACCAATAAAATGAACAACCTGGAAGAAATGTACAGATTCTTAGAAAAGCACAACCTTCCCAGCCTGAACCAGGAAGAAATAGAAAACATAAACAGACCAATCACAAGCAATGAAATTGAGACTGCGATTAAAAATCTTCCAACAAACAAAAGCCCAAGACCAGATAGCTTCACAGGCTATTTCTATCAAACATTTAGAGAAGAGCTAACACCTATCCTTCTCAAACTCTTCCAAAATATAGCAGAGGGAGGAACACTCCAAACTCATTCTATGAGGCCATTATCACCCTGATACCAAAACCAGACAAATATGTCACAAAGAAAGAAAACTACAGGCCAATATCACTGATGAACATAGATGTAAAAATCCTCAACAAAATACTAGCAAACAGAATCCAACAGCACATTAAAAGGCATACACCATGATCAAGTGGGGTTTATCCCAGGAATGCAAAGATTCTTCAGTATACTCAAATCAATCAATGTGATACACCATATTAACAAATTGAAGGATAAAATCCATATGATCATCTCAATAGGTGCAGAGAAAGCTTTCAACAAAATTGAACACCCATTTATTATTGAAACCCTTCAGAAAGTAGGCATAGAGGGAACTTACCTCAACCTAATAAAGGCTGAATATGACAAATCCACAGCCAAAATAGTTCTCAATGATGAAAAACCGAAAGCATTTCCACTAAGATCAGGAATAAGACAAGGATGTCCACTCTCATCAGTATTATTTCACTTAGTATTGGAAGTTTTAGTCCCAGCAATCAGAGAAGAAAAAGAAATAAAAGGAATCCAAACTGGAAAAGAAGAAGTAAAGCTCTCCCTGTTGGCAGACGGCATGATACTATACATAGAGAATCCCAAAGATGCTACCAAAAAACTACTAGAACTAGTCAATGAATTTGGTAAAGTAGCAGGATAAAAAATTTATGCACAGAAATCTGTTGCATTCCTATACATTAATAATGAAAAGTCTGAAAGAGAAATTAAGAAACCCCTCCCATTTACCACTGCAATAAAAAGAATAAGATACCTAGGAATAAATCTATCTAAGGAGACAAAAGACCTGTATACAGAAAGCTATAAGACACTGAGGAAAGAAAATAAAGATGATACAAACAGATGGAGAGATATACCATTCTCTTGGATTGGAAGAAACAACATTGTGAAAATGACTATACTACCCAAAGCAATCTACAGATTCAATGCGAACACTATCAAACGACCAATGGCATTTTTCACAGAACTAGAACAGAAAATTTCACAATTTGTATGGAAACACAAAAGACCCCGAATATCCAAAGCAATCTTGAGAAAGAAAAACAGAACTGGAGATATCAGGCACCTGGACTTCAGACTATCCTACAAAGCTACAGTAATCAAGACAGTATGGTACTGGCACAAAAACAGAAATATAGATCAATGGAACCAGATAGAAAGCCCAGAGATAAACCCACACACATATGGTCATCCTATTTTTGATAAAGGAGGCAAGAATATACAAGTGAGAAAAGAAAGCCTGTTCAATAAGTGGTGCTGGGAAAACTGGACAGCTACATGTAAAAGAATGAAATTAGAACACTCCCTAACACCATACACAAAAATAAACTCAAAGTGTATTAAAGACCTAAATGTAAGGCCAGACACTATAAAACTCTTAGAGGAAAACCTAGGCAGAACACACTATGACATAAATCATAGCAAGATCATTTCTGACCCACCTCTGAGAAATGGAAATAAAAACAAAAATAAACAAATGGGACCTAAGAAACTTAAAAGCTTTTGCATAGCAAAGGAAACCATAAATAAGATGAAAAGAGAGCCCTCAGAATGGGAAAAAAATAATTTGCAAATGAAGCAACTGACAAAGGACTAATCTCTAAAATTTACAAGCAGTTCATGCAGCTCAATATCAAAAAAAAAAACAAAACAACAACCCAATCCAAAAATGGTCAGAAGACCTAAATAGACATTTCTCCAAAGAAGATATACAGACTGCCAATAAACACACATGAAAGAATGCTCAACATCCCTAATCATTAGAGAATTTCTAATCAAAACTACAATGGTGTATCACCTCAACCCAGTCAGAATGGCCACCATTAAAAAATCTACAAACAATAAATTCTGGAGAGGGTGTGGAGATAAGGGAACCCTCTTGCACTGTTGGTGAGAATATAATTTGATACAGTGTCTATGGAGAACACTATGTAGGTTCCTTAAAAAACTAAAAATAGAACTACCATATGACCCAGCAATCCCACTACTGGGCATATACCTTGAGAAAACCATAATTCAAAAAGAGACATGTAGGGTTTCCCTGTGGCTCAGTGGTTGAGAGTCCACTTGCCGATGCAGGGGACACGTGTTCGTGCCTCGGTCCGGGAAGATCCCACATTCCGCGGAGCTGCTGGGCCCGTGAGCCATAGCCGCTGAGCCTGCACATCCAGAGCCTGTGCTCCGCAATGAGAGAGGCCACAACAGAGAGAGGTCCGTGTACCACAAAAAAAAAAAAAAGAGTCATGCACCACAATGTTTATTGCAGCTCTATTTACAATAGCCAGGACATGAAAGCAACCTAAGGGTCCATTGACAGATGAATGGATAAAGAAGATGTAGCACATATATACAATGGAATATTACTCAGCCCTAAAAAGAAATGAAATTGAGTTATTTGTAGTGATTTGGATGGACCTAGAGTCTGTCATACAGTGTGAAGTAAGTCAGAAAGAGAAAAATAAATACCGTAAAGCTAAAACATATTTATGGAATCTAAAAAAAAATAAATAAATTGTTATGAAGAACCTAGGGGCCAGACAGGAATAAAGACACAGACGTAGAAAATGGACTAGAGGCCATGTGGAGGGGGAAGGGTAAGCTCGGATGAAGTGAGAGAGTGGCATAGACATATATACATTACCAATTGTAAAATAGATAGCTAGTGGGAAGCAGCCACATAGCACAGGGAGATCAGCTTAGTGCTTTGTGACCACCTAGAGGGGTAGGATATGGAGGGTGGTAGGGAGACGCAAGAGGGAGGATGTATGGGGATATATGTATATGTATAGCTGATTCACCTTGCTATAAAGCAGAAACTAACACACCATTGTAAAACAATTATACTCCAATAAAGATGTTAGATTTAAAAAAAAAAACAAACCTGATTTGTACTAGTAAGAATGAGTCCTTTCTAATGGATAAATAACAGGAAGCCCTTCGTATTTATTGCAAATGCAAATGAATTGAGATAAGTAAAACTTTTTGTCAATCTTGAATTTTTTTTTTTAGTTTTAATGTCCTTAACAACCCAAACCTAACTAATTTTCATGGCATTCCTCAAAGACTGACATGTTTGGTTGTAACGTGGCAAGAGCAGGGGACATTAAAGTAAAAGTACCTCAACATCCAGAGGAAACACTAAATCGTTTACATAGGCCTACACCACAATCAAAAGTAATCAAGATCATTCCCACAGGACCTGATGCTAAATGTCTTATTAATATTAAATAATAAGATGCTGTTTTCTGAAAATTTAACATCCATCCTTTACAGGTGATATTCTTACAAGATTACAGGTAGAGCTATTCAGACAAAACTTTGGTCCAAAGAAGTCACCGTGAAACTGGGAAATTCTAATACCTACAACCTATAGATAAAATATCTTAAGTAAATCTTTTGACATTTCTCTGGTTTGAACATGATTACAAAGGTGATTTCCTGAGTTTTAATACAGACATGTAATATCTAACATCTGATATGATGTTTTGACTAAGTGAAAGGATATATATATATTCATTCTGGTAAATGTGTATATAATTCAGAATTTGTTCCTGCATGCAACTAAACTCCCCCCCTCCCATATTTTTTAAAACAAAGCTAAATGTACCAGGGCTACCCTTCTTTTGGTTTAATGAAATAAAATCTAGAATGCTGATTAAAATATACAAGGATTTCTTGAAATTTTAAATAACAAATGAGAACAGTACAGACACTTTAGATAAGACATTTACTTGCTTCACTTGGTTTTTGCTCAAGCCCTTTGCTATTTTTCAAAATTTTACATTATAAATATTTGTATTAATAATATGTAATTTGCCCCATCAGAATGCATTCCACAAATGAAAATCAGGGATTTTGACATGCATCTTACTTCATGAATCGGAAACACCCCAGAAAGAAAATACTTTTTTCATTTCCAAAAAAATTAAAAGGCTTAGTATTATTGGAGTCTCAAAATTGCTTTACGTTTTTCCTCAGAGTTCCCTCTTCTGGTTAGAATTATTTATTTATGTCTCATGATAGCCTTTTATCTCTTGTAAATACGATGAGTGGAAATAGAGTCAAAAGATAAAAATGCTCTAAATTATATTTAACTTTCTTTAAACTGGAAAATATCATTTGGTTTAAAAATGTTTGAGAACCTTCATTTAAACCTTGAAAATATCCTCATAGTAGGTAGTCAGTATTATGCTCTAACAAAAACAGATTATTTTATTATTCTTGGCTGCCTTATATACAGCACTTTTTTATAGAAGTGATTTTAGCTACATTATTATGTAATTACAATTTTGAATAATCGAATAATATGTATATTATATATATGCTTTTTAACATTTATTTGTGTAAACAAGTGTACTTATAATATTTCATTTCAATATACATATAGCAAAACGTATAATGAACAAATCATTCATCTAACAAGTGTTTATAAAGCACATCCTCTGTGCGCAGAGCTGCACTTGGCATTGCAGATTTTCCTGGGGTCAGAATGTGGCTTTTGGTCTGTATTATGCTTGTTTTGGGGGTTTTGAAATTACTGTAGTTCCACCCTCATGATCCACCTTCTTGTTTCACCCTCCTCTCTAATTCCTTTAAGGTCTGTGAAGCTTTAGCTATATCATCTCTCCAGAACCACCATACATGTGTTCAGAATCTGTGTTTATTTTATTACTTGCTTGGAATTATACACTTCCCAAGTTCCACTGGCTTCTGAAAAAAATGTGCATATTGGGTTAGCACACAATTTTACTTAAAATACTTTAACATCTATGAACATACAAACTAAATTAGATCTTACCTTAGTTTTCACTAAGGTTTTCTCTAACTTTGTTGGAAATTATTATTATTTTTTTTAAAGAAGATGTTGGGGGTAGGAGTTTATTAATTAATTAACTTATTTTTGCTGTGTTGCATCTTTGTTTCTATGTGAGGGCTTTCTCTAGTTGCGGCAAGCGGGGGCCACTCTTCGTCGTGGTGTGGTGGCCTCTCACTATCACGGCCTCTCTTGTTGCGGAGCACAGGCTCCAGATGCGCAGGCTCAGTAGTTGTGGCTCATGGGCCTAGCTGCTCCGCGGCATGTGGGATCCTCCCAGACAAGGGCTCGAACCCGTGTCCCTGCATTAGCAGGCAGATTCTCAACTACTGCCCCACCAGGGAAGCCCGGAAATCATTTTAAATTTCAAAAAACTTGACGTGTTTGTTAAGGTTCATGACCTACTTGTATGCCATATTTTATTAAAATGAATAATCACTCTATAACAAAACAAGTCATCCTCAGGAAGAGGTAAAATTTGCTCTGAAGAATATACAATACACAGTTGCATTTCAAATTCTTACTTCTTCCTGCCTTAACATTCCATAATGACTCTTCTTATTCTTTTTATTATTCTATCAGTGTTTTTCTCTTTTATTGTACTTTTGCAATTATTTATTTTAACGTTGCCTGTGTTTAAGGTTATCTGGCCAATAAAGAAACAAATATGTATTAAAAGCTATGTGCCTTTTGATGACCACAATATATATTTCAGGAAAAAAATGTCAAATAATGACAATAGGCAGGAATTAAAAATAACTATATATATTTATTCTTCAAGCAGTTATTGCACTGAAATTATAGCACCCTGCTTTGAGAATGACCTTCCTTAATCCTTTTTCTATAAAATCCAGAGCATTCCTCCAAACAATATATTCATATACATATCATATTCATATACACATGATATACATGATAGACCCAGTTGTATAATAAAGACTCAGTTAACTATCTCAAAAACATTTAAAAATTTTAGTTAACTGAAGAAATAACATTAAAAATGTTTAACAACCAGTATGAAATTGATTTCAACAATTCAGAACAAAGGCTGTAACACAGCTGTACTGGTGCAGGCAATCTTGGTCATCTATATAAGATAACATTTACTGCATCCTTGTATATTAATGTAAAAAATAAAAAGATAATTCATTTTTACTTGTAAGCATTTTAATTCCCTTTTTGTAATAACGAAAAGAATCATATTTTTCTTTAATATTTTTCTTAAATCTTTATTCACCTTTCTTCCTGTGAAACACTAAGCAGCCAGGAGTTTTCATGCTCAAGGCAACCAGGGAAATGATGAAAGGAATGGAAGGAAATGATAGAACCACTGGTTTATATTCACTGGTTGTTGTAATAGTATGTACCTAAACAATAATTCTATGTTATTATTCTTTTCAATTCCAGAGTTAGAGAGAGACACTGAAGTTAACAGGCTAATGATGGTTCATTTGCATTATTCTAATGCTTCTACCACCCTTATGCTATGGTATTTTCTAAAGATAGAAGCACACACATGGATGTTATGTTACTATGATCACACATAAAATGTATTACAAATAAAAGTTTTGTTTTATTTTATTTAAATATTATTTTTGTAAAAAAAATTAACTAGTGAATATTCAACCCACATTTATAAGTTTGTGCAGGTACAATACATATATAATATTTGTGTGTGCTGAATTGGGTAATTGGGATTGACATGTATACACTGATGTGTGTAAAATTGATGACTAGTAAGAACCTGCTGTATAAAAAAATAAATAAAATAAAATTCAAAAATTCAAAAAGAATTGTTAAATGTAAACAATTAATTACATTTATTTTATTTTATTTTTGTGGTACGTGGGCCTCTCACTGTTGTGGCCTCTCCCATTGTGGAGCACAGGCTCCAGATGCGCAGGCTCAGTGAACATGGCTCATGGGCCCAGCCGCTCCGTGGCATGTGGGATCTTCCCGGACCGGGACACGAACCCGTGTCCCCTGCAATGGCAGATGGACTCTCAACCACTGTGCCACCAGGGGAGCCCCAATTAATTACATTTTTATAATCATTTATCAAACTTCAAATAAAATAAACAATAATTATGCATAAAATTAGTAGAAAGCAATTCCAAGAAGAAAATTTTTCTAGAATGTTTTGCTTCACTTTATGCAGAAATATTACAACATGGAAAAGCATTGTTTTTCTTTTTCTTTTTTGTGGTATGCAGGCCTCTCACTGTTGTGGCCTCTCCCGTTGTGGAGCACAGGCTCCGGACACACAGGCTCAGCGGCCATGGCTCACAGGCCCAGCTGCTCCGCGGCATGTGGGATCTTCCCGGACCAGGGAACAAACCCGTGTCCCCTGCATCGGCAGGAGGACTCTCAAGCACTGCGCCACCAGGGAAGCCCAAAAGCATTGTTTTTAATTTCAAGAGTATCTGCTATATTTTATTTCTAGAACATGAATTAAAATGAAGTAATTTTAATGATTATGCAAATATGCTAATAAATATAATTAATTGTAATAGTTACTTTTTTGGGTGCTGTCTCTTAAAAATACTGTATGAAATATCTCCTGTTTATTCAATCAATGAGTTAATGTTTACTGAAAGTCTACTATGTACAAGGCACTGTTCTATGTACTTGGGACACATCAGTGAATAAAGGATTCAGTTATGGTGGGGTTTAACAACTTAATAAACAAAGGAGAAAAGCAAAAGTTGACCCATATACTCAGACCATGTGTGGTCAGAGTGTGTAGTTGGGATTAAGTCTGTTTGTTCATTTTATTAAAAATGGTGATCTTTCCTTTTATCTTTTAATTACTCTTTGTGAACTTTTTAGAAAGAGCACCTCCACTCCTCTGTGACAAGATGTTTATAAACTACTTTTGTTAACAAAAATTAAAAAATATCCTCACTTAAGTACTAACCAACATCAACTGTTGAATTTCTAATAGTTCACATTAACAAATTGGAAACATTTGTAAAAAGCAAAAAAGATTTCCAGAGGCCCATCATCGATTATAAACCAGGTGGATTTTATTGAGAGCTAATTAATTTTGCATAATTTTCTGATTTTTATGGAAAACTTTTCAACAGCATAATTTTAAAAGTGACTTTTCCACACATTTTATCAGTTATCCAGCTTGATGTGGAATACATTATCATGAGGTTACTATGCCTACATTTATCTCCAAAATAGACTTATGTTTCCCATACAGAAATTTACCCTTCATGGGCAGATGGAACTTGCACCTGGCTGGGAGATCATGACAATCCATAC
>RJWK010041787.1:0-19428 GCA_004363435.1 Platanista minor | reverse complement strand
CCCCCCCCGTATTTAAAACCCAGAATGAGAGGAACCCCATTTCCCTTTGGTGTTGTTACTTGTTCCCAAGTTTATTTTAAGGGGAGACTTGTGTCGTAGAGGTTTTCATGGGGAAGAATCACACGGCTGGGATTCTTCCTCTCCCCTGATACGGGGACAAGAGCTCTTTCTTATTTCTACTGTGAACAGGAAACTGGATTAACGGCCACGGGCTCCAAGAGTGAGCAGCTAGTACGTTCAAGTTTTGCAGCGGAAAACACCCCCTCAGCCTGAAGGTTAATTGCTGAATCCTGTGTCACGTCTGAATGCCCAGGTGGAAGCAGGGCCATCCATGTTCCTGGGGCGTTCTGCTTGGAGCCTGAGTGGCCATTTGTGCAGTGGATAAACCTCCATCACCACCCACCCTCCCTTAGCTGCAGGGCGGGGGCTGTGCCCTTCTCTTTACTCCTGTCCTGGAGAGCACGCCCTGCCTTCTCCAGGGTCCCTGGTGCAATGACTGGAGAAGCGGGAGCCGGGGGCCAGAGATTCCTCTCGACACCACCCTTCCTTCCCCTGCCTCTGCCCACCCCCACCGGACCAGCCGTGCTGTGAGACCAGAAGCTTCATATTCCCCTCCCAGGCGAAGCCCCAGACAGCACGCCACCCAGCCTGGAGGCCTCTCCCCCAGCAAGTCTGGCTGTAAGATGAGCATGTTGCCCAGATGACTTCTGATAAAGGCTGTTATTTTGAAGTGCAGAGTGGCATCTCTGGCTGCTGGTGCTCACAGGAGCTGGGCATGTTATCAACACCTGCTTGGAGCTGCTTCCATCCCACCCTTCCTTCTGGCAACCTGAGTTGCAGTTCATTTCCTCCGTCCCCAGGCTCCTCTCCGCCCTGTGACTGTGTCCTGCAATCGACAATTAAGTAGTTATTCAGCCACTGGGATAGTCTGTGTCGAGACTCACTGACTTGAAGGCACTAAAACTTCCTCTGGTTTTTATAGACTGTTTCACAGGCTATTAATGTGGAGCAGACGGCCTTTGGAAACAGCAATTCACAAGGGTTCAGGACACCTGGATTGATCAACTGGGGAGGGACCTTAAATGGCTCACTTTCTCATTGGGCTTCCTCATCTCTCGCCAGAGGACCTGTGTGAGTTTGGGAAACTCTCATGAAATAGTGTATTGAAATTAGAAACTAACGCTGAAATACAGAAGCATGATCGTGTGGGTACCCTTTTCCCACCAAGACCGTACCCAAAGAAAAGGGACTAAAAGTTGCAGTAGGAAAAGATTTGGGATAGAGGATGGGGGAAACCTCGGTGCACAGGGGCATGGATGGCTGATGGTAGCCGTGGCCCTTTCCAGAGGCCTTTCAGAAGAGTCAGCTTCGGTATCAGCTGTTTATTACGTGTGTTTCCTTCCGTGGCCGGACTGCTCGGGAGCTCTTCTCGGAGATACGAAAGAGCGTCTGGTGGAGGCTGGTGAAGAGGGTAGGAAGTCTGCACGAAGAGGCATTGTAGAGAGGGGAATAATATTGCATGAGACTTGGATTTGCTCCCTGGGGATAGATCTCTGGATCTCTATAGAATTCCAGGATGGATCTCCTGGTGGGAAAGTCTCTGCCTCCTAGTGGAAAGAAAAAAGTGAGCATTAGGCATCCTGCAGGGTATGTCTTGGTCGGCGGTAGGAGGGTCAGAGAGATGGGGAAACCCTCTCCCCAGGGCTGCACATGAACCCTGCAAGTCTGGTGCAAGAAAGCGTTATGTACAAGACAGAAAACTGAGCTGGGGGCCTGGACCTTTGTCTGCATATTGTCCATGTTACATTTTGATAAATGTGATCTCTGAGATCCTGTCCACAAAGAAAGCATCACCTCGCAAGCGGTGTGTGATTTAGCTAAGGGTCAGGTTACCATCTCTACGTAATCAGGCTCTAAAGAGGGAATAACTTGAAAGTATTTTTTAATATCATGTAATAGGTAAGAGTCCCAGGACTGTGTTGATGGAAAGAGAGCTGGGGGTTGGTGTGGTCTGAAGGCAAAACACAATCAGGCACAGAGTGTGTGTAAGTATTTAGGAAAAAGAATAAGAGTCAGAGGATGCAGATGGAGGCCTAGCTCTGTCACTTAGCGGCCATTTGCCATTGGACAAATCATTTCATCTTCCTAAGATTCAGTTTTCTTCAACGGAAAATAAAGAAAATATTGCTCCTTATATCTCATTGAGCTACTGTAATAATCAATTCGAAAATATACAGAACAGTGTATATGTTCAGAATTACTATTGTGACATCTGGAGCCACCAATGCCAGCATCCTCACTTTTCCCCTTTAGTGGTTACTTACTCTCTGCCCCTCTTTCTGGTCAGTTCTTCTGTTACTATCATTTGAACCTGCCTGGGGTTGGGGAGGGGAGGTGCCGCACTCCCATGATGCCTGGCGACTGGGCAGTTTTTCAAGGCCAGCGTGACCATCATGGCTGGTCTCTTTTCCCGTTTGTACCTGTCTTTTCCCCGCTGGTCCCAGGGTTCCTGGGAGGCTGATGTTGAGGGAGATAAGCCACGGCAGTGGGAAGGGGCGGGATCAGAGACCAGGAGTTGGTCTCAGAAGTAGGCTTTTGCTTTCTGTTCTAGAGGATCAGTGACCTCAGATTTCTATGTTGATGCCTGTGTTAATTTACCCCCAGAGCTGTTATTCAGTGAACTTTAAAAAAAAATTCTCCAGCCTTGTTTTTCTCTGGGTGGCGAGAGCACCCTCTCTGAGGTTCACTTACCAGGTGTCTGTATTCCTGGGAGGGTCCAGCAGAGTTCCTGTCCTGCTTAGTTCCAAAACGGTCTCCCCTCCCCTCAGAGCTCTTGCTAAAGACATGACCCTGAACCTTCTTTTTGTCACCGTGACGGAGTCAAGCCTGCTTCCCCTTTACCTTTGGGAGTAAGTTCTTTCTGATCCACACATGTCATCCTGTAGCCCACATTGTTCCAGGCACTGTGTTAGGGGCTGGAGCTGCAGAGCTGAATGAGATGGGCCCTGCCCTCCGGCACAATGCAAGCCAGTGGTCGTGTAGAGCCCCACAGGGCCCCCTGACCTGGTCGGAGGGCCTGCCAGAGCCTTGCCCCAGCCGGGACTTGGCCTCCGTGGTAGCAGCTTAGGGGCATTTGGGCCCAGCCCTAGTCTCACCTTCATGGGTCCTGTTGGGTGCTGGTTCCCACGTGCTTTTATTTGCAGGTTCTCCAGTCTCGTGCATTCTCTCCAAGCCCCAGGAATTCCCGATCTAATCCTGATGCTGCCAGAACTGTAGGTGGAGTGTGAGAGAGGAGACGCAGGTCCAGAGGGGCTTCGGACTTGTGTCCCTTCCCGTCTTGGTGCAGGAGTCCTTCTCTGTACCCCTGGGGAGCTGCCTTCCTGCTCACCTCTCCTTCCTAAAGAGAGGCAGCAGTGCTGCTTCTGGGCAGTGGGCCGGGGCTGCTGGAAATGAAACTTTGATTTTCCCCTTCGGCATCGGAATCCTTCCTCTGCAGTGGCTGGCACACAGGTTGTGTGAGAGATCACCCGTGTCGTCATCAGCTCCCAGGTTGCCCAGGAACTCCTCACGACCCTCACAGCATCCTCAGCTGAGTCGTACTAGCCACTCTGTTGCTCTTGATTCAATAAGTATCTTTAGAGGGTGCAATTAGTCCATGTGAAGGGTCTTTGGAGACAAGTGAGCATGAAAGGAAGAACTAATAATAATTATACCAGGACAAAATCATCAACGATCACACTTCTTAAGAGGTCCATCCCTTTGATCTATTGACTATGTTTCTCGGAACCTTTTACTGAACACCGACTGTGAGCCTGGCACCATTATAGATACTCAGGACATCAGACTTAGAAGGAGAGCTTACAGTCCGGTAAGGGAGAAAGACAAGGGAAAGGAAGGTTATAAAAGAATGTGCTGAAAGGCAGTGTCTTTAGGAAGGTGGTGTAGGAGCAGGGTCGGAGGGACACACAGGAATCAACCAGGTCAAGGGCAAAGGTCGGAGGGATGCTGCCGGCAAAGGGAGTCATCAGAGATCCTCGAAGAGATGAGAGCACTTGGCGGGTTTGCAGAACTGCAGCCCTTCCTGGTGAGACACGCACCCAAGACCAGACTGGGAAGGGCCTCATGCCAGGCTGAGGAATTTGGGCTTCACCTCGAAGGTTTTAGAAAAGAACAGAAATTTCTCCAGCTGGGGAGCGATGCAGTTAGGCTCCACTTTAGAAGATCCTTCCGTTCCAGCGTGGAGAGGAAATGAGAGGGAGTCTGGGAGAGGGTGAAAGTGGGGTCTCAGAGACCACTTAAGGGTCCCCGGGAGTAATCCCGGCAAGGAGCGGTAGTACGGGCCAGTAGGGAAAAGGGGTGTGCATCGTGAGAAGTAAGAGGCAGAATCAACTGGAATTTATTGGGACTTCCCTGGCGGTCCAGTGGTTAAGACTCTGTGCTTCCACTGCAGGGGGCACGGGTTCAATCCCTGGTCTGGGAGCTAAGATCCCATTTAGTAACGGCTAGATGAACACTGTGGGAGAGCCACAGAAGCTGAAGGAGGCGGGCCAGGAGGCTAAGGAAGGAAGGGCTGCAGGGCATCTACCTGATTTTCAAATGAGGGACCCAGGGCTCTTCTGGGAGGGTTGCTTCGGGAGGGCCCGGTGCTGGTGGTGAGGATGGATGGAGGGAATTCTGCCCTTTTCGAGGGGGTGGAGGAAGTGGAAGTAACCAGTGCAGGTGCTTTTCTATGAAGCTGGACTGGGACCAGCCAGTCATCCTTAGGGGAGAACAATTTTCTTTTCCTTGTTTAGGGTTGGTAACATGCGAACATTATGCGCACACCTCGTTTTATTGGGCTTCGCTTTATCGCTCTTCCCAGACATTGCCTTTCTTTACATTTGAAGGTTTGTGGCAACCCTGCCTTGAGCAAGTCCATCGGTGCCATTTTTCTATCCAGGTTTGTTCACTTCATGTCTCTGTGTCACATTTGGGTAATTCTGGCAGTACTTCAGACTTTCTCGTTATTATTTGTGATGGTGATCTGTGATCAGTGATTTTTGATTTGACAATGGCAAAAAGAGTTACAACTCGCTGAAGGCTCAGATGATGGTTAGCATTTTTTAGCGAGAAGGTATTTTCTAATTAAAGCATGTACATTTTTTTTAGACACAATGCTACTGCATATTTCATGGGCTACAGTATAGTGTAAACATAAATTTTATATATACTGGGAAGGCAAAAGATTCGTGTGACTTGCTTTATCATGGCATGTGCTTTATTGCAAGTGGTCTGGAACTGAAGCCTCAGGGCAAGCAATCTCTGAATTCTGCCTGTGTCTACTGAGGAAAGGAAACCTGCAGAGAGGGGCAGGTTGAAGACAGGATTGGGATGGAGGCCCTGATGGAAGGAGGCTTCTGAGTGAATGGGAAGAGGTGGGACCAGCGTGTCACTGTAGATGCTATTGGAGAGAGAATGTGACCAGGACAACCCAGACACTCAGAGGAAATCATGGCTGGACTCAGTGTGAGTGTGGAGTCCTGGTTGATCCAGGGCAGGCCTGCCATGTAACCATTACCCCAACCAAATGATCAATAGCACCCCCTTTCACTTTCAGAAGTTTACTGGTTAGGGTGATGAAGCATCTGGCCACTTCAGCTGTGTGCATTCAAGGAGATGTATCTACAGAGTGAGGAGTTCTTACGTGGGGGACCCTCTCTTCTTTTTTCTCTAAAGTAGGAGGCAAGCTTTCTGTGCTCTGAGACTTCAGGAGATAAATGTGGTTTTGAGAGAGCTGCTGTGAGGAACAGAAGAAAGACCTGACATAGGAAGGATAGCAAAAAAATGATCTACAGCAAGGGCTGAGACAAACTTGAGAACATAAACTTGCCTGGCACCAAACAGTGCCCATGAAGCCCTTCCCCGTCTCTGCAGCCTGAGTATCAGCCGGAGAAATGGATGCTTGATTGACCTGAGGCTGGGGAGGTGCAGGGCAGATGTGACCAGGGCGGAGGGGGGTGGGGTAAAAGAAGGGCTGAAGCAAAGGATCATGGGAATGACTCAGACCCACAGTCACCTCTGCACAGGAAGATATTTACTGCAGCATTATTTATGAGAATGGAGAATTGGAAATAATACATTTCCTACAAAGGGGGTGTAATCCAGTAAATTACGGCACTTTCCTGGGATGGAATATTAATGATGTAGCCATCAAAACTTTGTTTATGTACAATTTTAATATGATGGGAGAATGCTTAGATGATAAGATTAAGTAAGTCAGTCGAAGAAGGGTGTGTATTCAACAATCTCAACTTTGTAATGCATAGAAAAACTTTCCACGTGTTTAGAAAAGGCTGGGTACTTGTGGGACTTGATAGATTTCTTTATGTATTTTTGTATTTTTAGAATGCTCTCCAATATGCTCTTATTACTTTTATAACATGGAAAAAAGAATCTCTAGAGAAATTTATTTTAAATTCTTTAAACATGAAAAGGGTGTGTGCAATCACGGGTTAATTTGGCCTCCGTATTCTCTTGATCTCTTAGATAGGAAACATCACCCAGGTAGCATGGTGTTTGAGAAATGAGTTTAGGTGTCAGACACACCTGGGTTTGAACCCCAACTCTAGTATGGCAGTGGTGTGATCTGAGGCAAGTTGTTTTCTCTGGGGCCCTATTTCTTTATTTACGAAGTAGAGAGAATAACTCACTCCCGCAGTCTCTTCTTTACAATTCCAAAACCCACAAAGCTCTGAAAACCCAGAGTCCCTTCTTAAAGTTTCAGCAGATTTATTTGACTGCAAAATATGACCTGAATTGACATAATCTTTATCTCTCTTAAGTGAGTATTTATAATTTTGCAATAGAAATATTACTTTGTTTAATCACGGGGGCTGCCCCAGACCCATGGAGAGTGTTAGGTAATGTACAGTAATACGCAGGATTTCAGATAAGTGACCGTCGACTGTGGGACCTGCCTCAGAGGGTCGTTGCAGAATTAAATCTTAGCGAAGTTCCAGGCAGGAGCAACTGCTATCATCATTACTGATATCATAATTATTCTTGAGCCTTCGCTGCATACAGAATGCTTGATTTCTGCTTGCTTTCTCTTCCTTCTGTTCCTTCCCTTATTGGGATCTTTGAGAAGAAGACAGAGGTGTCATTTTTTATGGGCGCTTAGGTTGACATTGTTTAGGACATGGGAGTGAAAAAAAATGGGAACTGCCAGCAGAAAGTTCTCCCGCCTCTTTCCTTCTTCCCAGTTTCTAGTTTCCTGAAGAATAAGCCATAAGGAATAATGCATGTTAACAGGGCACCCAGATAGTTGAAGAGCTCATCAAAGGATTAAGTCTTATTCTCTTGGTGAAGAATTTAATGTCAAAGCACGTGTGTTCATTGTGGAATTGTGATATATTCACAGCAGAGTTGCTCTACATTTAAAGATGTACTTTGCTTTAAGCTAAAACTAGTCTGATATATATGTATTTTAATGGAAGAGTGGTTATTTACTGCTTTCCATAGGAATTCACAGTAAGATTTTTTTGTTGCAAACCCTCCTAGTATCTTTAAAACACAAATGAATTCACAGAAGTGTGATTTGCACTCAACATTTTCAGAGGCATAAGTAGGGTATAAACTGAGGTCATTCCTTCCTGTTCTTGGATGAGTTTTGCTTCATAAATTCTGTCAGTGTGGCACTAGCCAACTGCATTATTAACATCACCAAGGGGAATTAAAACGTAAAATGTGATAGGATCAAAAGTTCCACATTCTGAATCAATGCCCGTATATTTCCAGAGCCTGCAGTTTGACTACAGTCTGCAGCCATCCCCTCCTCTCCACCATGTGACTCCTCCACTTCAGGGTGGAGGTCATTGACTGTTCCCACACATCGCTATGGCCCCATCAACGGCCCCACGGTGGAGCGTTTTGCCTTTACATAGAATCACAGAGCCTCAGGTCTGGAAAGAACTGGTTTGCAATCCTCTCTATTAAATCCAGTGAGTCTGGCCATTTCGACGGCATGCCTTGAAACTCACTAGAGCCTTCTTTCTAGTAAACCGAAATAGATCTCCCTGAAGTAGACAGCTCAAACTCTGCAAATTGGTCCAGAGGCAGAGGAGCTGGTCTGTTGGCTAGAAATGACTGTCCTAAGGTCTCCAACCCTTTTCCACTTCAGCTCATCAGGTCCTCGGTGGCCCTACTACTGCATGCCCAGCACAGTGTCAGGACACATTCCTGCACATTCTTGGGTTCCAACTTACCCTCTATGTTAAGGCATTCATTAGCACCAAATTGCAGGGCTCCTTGCCAAAGCCCATCAAGCGTAATTGGAGCTTCTGAAGTGAGATCCCCCAATTATATTAGTTCAGTTGTCTCATTAGTCTCATGCCCATCATCAAACACATTTTCCTTCACGATTGTTGTCACTTTCTTAAAACAGGTATTGTTGAGAAAGATTGTTTTCAACACAGGCTTTTGCTTAACCAGTTGTTTGATCTCCAGAATACAATAAATCTTCAGACGAAATAGAGCCAGGAATGGGGGAGGGGGGACTGGGGGAGGCTTAGAAAGAAGTAGGTGCAGAACTTGAGCCAAGGACTGGCCCCACCCATCTCCCTGCACAGGAAGAGGCTCCTGCAGCCAGAGGTGGCCCACCTTTGGAAATTATCCACTTTGTATGAATTGGTGCATCAAAGAGGCAGTGAGCCTAGAGAAAAGTGCAGTCTGTATTTTGTAGCTGTAGGGACTCTCCCAAAATTCACAGAGAGCTGGGGGATCTCTACTTCCTGGGCAGTCCCAGGCATATGGCCTGTCCTCTGGATTCTGCAGGGCTTTGAGAATAGAGAGGTTATCTTTTAGGAAGAGTCCTGGATCCGGAGTCAGGAAGCACGGTTCTGGTTCTGGCTGTGAGAGCTTTGAGCCCATCACTCACTTACACTATGCCCTAAATTTCTCAGCTTTAAAATAGCAATACCCTCTCTTTATAATTTTCCTAACTTCATGCCCACCCAAAAAGCCAAAGACAGTAGGAAGTAAGTTCTAAGTTGCAGTCCTTGGCATATAGTAGGTGCTTAGTGTAGCATCCTTCCTTCCTTTAAGAGATCAGGGGCTTCTGCCATGTCCGCAGATGTTTTCTGCCCACAACCTGTGTCTGTGAAAGCCTCGAGCCTCTTGATGGATGCTTTGCCCACTTCTCCTGGCTGTGCTTGTTAGATTAAAGGGTTGCCTCACTGCCTGTCTCAGGGTAGCCTCTGCTTGCTCTCCAGGACACCCATGGGGGCCTGGAGCCTTTAAGTACAATTATGCTTTTGAGGAAGAAGAGCTCCACACAGCTCTCAAGCTCCCCGGTGCTTATTTGAGGTCATCTTCAGCCTTTCCAACTCAACCCCTCCAGAGGGGTGAAAACCCACCTTCTTCTGTCTTTTGGGAAATCCACCAGAACTAGTGTGAAGCCATGCATTGCATTTTTCAAGAGTCAAACTCAATCACCAAACGATGCATCAGAGGGGGCGGGGGCTGTGGGGTAGAGGTCAGGGGAGGAGGTATGGAAGGTGTGCTCACATCCCCCCCAAAAAGCATTGGAAGTTGTGTTGGAAAAATCCTCAGCCTTTATTTACCACGGTGGGTAGCCACAGGAGGAGGGGGAGCTGGGTGGGAAAGGAAAACAATAGAGGGCTGTGTGCTTTGCTGCAGAAGCGTGCTCTCAGCAAGTAACGTGGCAAGCTGGGTCAGCGCTGCTCATTTGGCCCCAGAGCTTAAAGGAGGGTCTGGTACAGCTGTCGGAGGTGGTGGGCAGGCTGGGGCCAAGGCAGGCATGCTCCAGGCACTCGGAGCCAAAGCTGCAGGAATCCCCAGGTTCAGCGGGCTCCAACCTGATGGAAACCCTCGCTGCCTCTTGTTCTAGGGAGAGGCTTGTGGGGAGACCACAGAGGAGGTGACCAGGAAAGGGAGTGCTCCCATCTTATGCAGAGAGTGACCGACATATGGAACATGTTATCCAGAAGGGTTACAGGCTGGAGGAGCTCCTAGACTTTTCCAGGGGTGGGATGGGGGAGGGGACAGCCTTCAGAAACCCAAGGAGGTTTCTAAACAAAAGGAATTTGAGAAGGGCTGGAGGAATAATGAGAAATGCAAACTTGACCCAGAGTTTCTCTTTCTATCTCCCGGGCTTCTCCCCAGCCTGTCCTTACATGTTTCCAATTCCTGGGGACCCGAGAGGGCCACTGGGGCCATGTGCCTTCCTCCTTACATGGGCAGAGCTGGCAGGGGGTGGGAGAGGGGTCAGCAGGACCCCAGAGCCGTCTCCCACCCACCCCGCCTTGTCCCTGGGGACCAGAGAGAGAGCAGGGAGCCCAGAACCTTGTCTCTGCCCCTCTGTGGGTAGGCAGACTGCAGACACTGTGAAGATCTTAGGATGATTTACCTGGATCCCTCACTTTGTAGAAGGGCAAACTGATGCCTGGGAGGTGGGAACAAGGCTTGTCCGAGGCCCCACGGAGACTGACTGGGAAAGCTGCAAGGCGCACCCAGCCTGTGTTCCTCCAACCCTAGGGGTGTCTTCCATCCTCGGCATCCCTCTTCCAACACACTGCACACACGCACACACAGATACACACACACAGATACACATGGACACACGCACAGACACACACACTAAGATGCAGACACACAGACATGCACACTCAGACATACACACATACAGACACACACACACAGATACACGTGGACACACGCACAGACACACACACTAAGACGCAGACACACAGACACGCACACTCAGACATACACACGTACAGACACACACACACAGATACACGTGGACGCACGCACAGACACACACACTAAGTCGCAGACACACAGACACACACACTCAGACACACACACGTACAGACACACACACACAGATACACGTGGACACACGCACAGACACACACACTAAGACGCAGACACACAGACACGCACACTCAGACATACACACGTACAGACACACACACACAGATACACATGGACACACACACAGACACACACACTAAGACCTACACACGTACAGACACACACACAGATACACATGGACACACGCACAGACACACACACTAAGATGCAGACACACAGGCACACACACTCAGACACAGACATACATGCACACATACACAGGCACAGACATACATGCACACATACACACATACTCACACGGACACACACACAGGCACACTTACAGGTATCCTCACACACACACGCTCTGCTGGCCTGTTTCCCCGCCGCTCGCGCACAGGTTGGAATTCCTCCTCTTTTCTGCTCTGCTCTGACGGCAGAGCTGTAGGCACCGGCCCGGCCACTCCGGGACAAGGTCCCAGTGGCCGCAGGAGCGTGGCCTCTTCTGTGCCACCACCAGGAAGCCCTTTTGACCTTGAGTGCGCACACCTTCCTGCTTGAGTCCGTGCCCCTGGCTGCTGGGAGGAAAATGTCAGCTGGGCTGGGGTCAGCCAGCTCCTAACACGGGTGGATCTAGATGCAGACGCCCTCTGGGCGGCAGTCGTGGTGGTTTTGGGGGACAGTCTCTCCTCCCCCGTTTTTCCCCAGCCAGGGAAAAAGCCACCATGCCGGGGCCTTGGACTCAGCTGAAACCCTGTTTTGCCTTCCTCCCTCCGTCCTCTCTTTCTCTCTGTGTCTCCCTCCCTCCCTCCTCCTCCTCAGCCCCCCACAATCACTTGCCCTGAGGTCCCCAGGAGCAGAGGTGGCTCTGTGCCGCCCCTTTGCAGTCAGACCCTCGGCTGCAGGGCCTCAGGTGCCTGAAGGCTCACCTCTTCCGTGGGGACGGTCCTATTCTTCGTGGTTCCAGTCATGATCCCCGAGGCCCATTTTAGACCATCCTCCAGGAATGTACTCAGACTCTTCTGAGCAAACTTAGTGAAATGTCATCACTGGCACTAAAAGGTGACACCTCTCATGCTCTGTACTTTTTCCAGCTCTGGGTGTTTCTCCACCTTTCACTGTGTAACAAACTCCCCCAAACGTGGTGGCATAAAAAAAAAAAAACTGTTTTCTCATTTCTCATGATGTTGTGGCTCAGGGAATTGAGTTGAGCTGGGTTGGGAGATTCTTCTGTGTCAGGTGGCCTTGACAGAGGTCCTTGGTGGTTTTCAGTTGACTGATGGGCTGGCATGGGTCACCCAGGCCAGTTCACCCGTAAGACGAGTGCCTTGGCAGCACTGGCTGGAAGACCACGGTGAGGGGGGTCTCCAACATGGTGGCCTTGAATGTCAGTGCCTCCCATGGCAGCTCGGGGCCCCAGGAGCAGGCAGAAGCCACACGGCCGCTTACAGCCTAGCCTTGGAAGTCACACAATGTTACTTCCTCTATGCTGTATTGATCAAAATGGACACAGGCCACCCACCTACAAGAGAAGGGCACATGGACCCACGACTAGGTGGGAGGAGTGTCAGAAATCAGCATGTTTTAAACTAGCAACCTGCTTGTGCACAGTATTTGATCCCAATGTATCTTCTGGCTACAGTCTCTTCCAGAGCAATGAACTTATCCACTTTTGCCATCTGATATAAAAGAGAGCCTCTGTTGGTGCTTAAGCCTCGTCTCTCAGGCTTCCAGGGTGTCCCCCTGGGCCATGTTCTGTGATTGTCCTGCACCCCTCCCTCCTCCAGCTTCTCCTCCTGAGACAGTGTGCCGCCACACTCACAGTCATAACGCCAGTCGGCTGGAATGCAGAGAAGCTCTTCAAAAACAGCAAGGTTTTCAAAGACAAGGGAGCGTATTGGTCTTGAGTACGCGGAGGAACAGGGAAACCAAAGGGATGGAAAAGCCATCAGGTTGGAGGTGAAGTCATCCAGAGTGGTGGCAGGACCAGAGATGGAAGAGAAAAGGCATGACGTTCCAAAGCTCTTGAGGAGTGCAGATGTCACTAGACAATGGTGCTGATGACACACAAATATTTGTAAAAGGAAAGGAAGCGTTCTGCCTCATGGGCTACCTTTTGAGCCGAGTCAGGCTGCGAGGGCTCCAGCCCTCTCACAGTGTAGCGCTCCACGTGCTGTGCCGGTCCTGATTCCACTGCACCTCCTGGAGAAGCCCTTCTGCAACCTTGTGGGCAGGTTTCCCTCTGGGTGTCCTTATATTTATGGTTCTGTGTTGGTTCCAGATGGGCAGCCCAGCTCTGTGCCTCTGGAGAGCTGGCTTCTGGTTCTGGCTCTTCCATTAATTGATTGTTGCATTTGGGGCAGGCCACTTTCCTGCTGTAACCTTCCCATTGTATGCGAAGTCTAGTAGATTAGGATGCCAGTGCCTGTCTCTGTAGCTTCAAAAGGGCACAGAAAAGTAGGAAGGACCAGAAAAGGAGACCAGTATTGAGGATCATTTGTCTGGTGAGGAAATGGCCCAGGGTTAGCAGAGGGTCATAGAAGCACAGGATATTAAAGCTGGAAAGAAGCTGTGAAAAACTGTTTAGTTCAAGAGTTCTTCACTGAGGATCTATGGGTCTCTGGGTTAGGCTTTGGGGAGCTGGTGAACTGCCTCGAATTTTTTTGCAAACTGTTTCCGATATGTGCACATGCATTTTTTTAGGGGAAACTTTCTTTAGTTTTTATCACATTCTAAAAAGGGTCAAAAACGGCTGAGAACCACTTTAGTCCACCAGCATTATGTTATGTGATTCTTAACCAGGAGGGATAAGGCCTCCCCAGATGGTATTTGGAAAAGTGTGACTGCCTTTTTTTGTTCGTCACCATGACTGGGGACATGATTGACATTTAGTAGGTTGGGGGCAGAGCTTCATGTGTGGGAGACAAAACTGAATAATGAAGAACTAACTCCCCTGCCCAAAATACCAGCATCAGCCCTATGGAGAAAGCCCGTTAGGAATTGAGACCCCAGGATGAGCAGTGATTCTCCCGTAGTCACAAAGCTGATCAGTGGCAGAGATGGTTTTCATTCATAGATCAAAGTGGGAGACGTGCCGAGAGTGCGCATCATTTTATTTCTCCCTGTCAATACGCTAAAAATCTATGAAAACCAAATAATCAGAAATCAGTCTTGCCTTCAAAATTCCAGCAAATTTCACAAAGAATCCCTGGGTTCTTGGTCGTCTTTACCATGCAATAAGGACAGAGAAAAGGAATGCATGACATTTGGGGAAACTAAGGCATGGATAAGTGAGCCCGTCAGCCTCGTGTTACATAGATATGCTTCTCAGCCACTGTGAATTGGCGATGCCCAGCCTTGGACGGTGAAATGTTCCCTTGGCACTTCAGAGCCCCTGTCTTGGAGATCTCTTTCTCAGAACAAGGAAAGAAGCATTAATGTATGAATGTGGGGCTTGGTGCCTCACTCCCTGCAAGCAGGTGGCAGGTGCCTTCAACTCTCTGGAGCGAGTTGGGAGGTGGTCTGCAGTACTGGCTAAAAGTACAGCCTGGGGGTCACACAGGGGTCTGCAATCTGGCTCCACCTCTCAGATGACGCGTGATCTCGGACAAAATAACTTAATCCCTCTGAGCCTCAGTTTCCTGAGCTGACAAGTGGGCATGATAATCGTGTCCTTGAAGATTAATTGAGACAATCCAAGTAAAGTCTGGAGAAGTCCTCAGCATATGGTGCGGCTCAGTAAATACTAGCTGTTATTACAAGCGGTTATGATGACTGTGTCTGTGATGAATGACAGCTTTGGGTCCACAGTGTTGGTGCCAAAATTCAGAGGACAAACTTTGGGTTGGTTTCTAGTCTTGCCCAGCTGCCCAGAGCGAGAGTCAGTAGATAGTTTGGGATTGGATCATAATGTTTATGAAGTGCCTTCCACACACTTGGGTTCCGGTGGAAGATGGATTTTCTTCCTGTGTGGCCACTGCAGCCTCCCTTTGCAAGGGGGTGCAAAGAGGCTCAGGAAATCTCCCGTGCAGACGCCTCTCCTGCCTTGCTTTCCTGGTCTGGCAGGGGATTCAGGTGAAGGACGGTGGCTGGGTGAGCCGCAGAAGGAGGCTTTGGCCCTCCGAGTCCCCAGACAGCGTGGTTTCCTGGAGAGGGTGTCCAGACCAAAGGCAGCCATGGACCATCTGCCAGTCCCTCATCCTCGTGGAAGGAGGCTGGCTGCGGGCTTGGGGAAGCGTGAGTGGGAGACACAGGCCCCATCGCCAAGCCTGGAGGAGAAAGGCTGCCATCTGGCCACACTCACTGCGGCCAAGTCCTCGTGAGGCCAAACCAGGGTGGTTTGGGTTGACCCCGGCCTCGCTGCCGCTGCCCTGGCGGGTGCAGTCACAGGTCTAGGCGTTGCCAAGCCAGCTGTGGTCTTGGTTTGGAAGACGCATCTGGAGAGTGAATGGGAGTCCTGATTTGGGATTTCCCTTCGCTCCCAGCTCTCAAGATAAAGCCAGCTTCCTTACTCTGCCATTTTGAGACCCATCCTTGGCTGGGTAGACAAAGTAGTTAATTGATCATCCTCAACACTATTTATTATAATTATTAAAGATTGAAGGTCAGCAGCCTTCTGATACAATTAGCTTACAGCTGGGTAGCACTTTACAGGTAATACATATGCTTGACACATCAACCCAACTCAAACACGAGGAGTACATCTAGGGCAAGAAGTTTCATTTGCTTGGGGAGGTTGTTCTCTGACGCTAAGAGTTGAGCGCCAGCCGTACCCACAACTGTCTGTGTAATGGAAGCAACCTTCCCTTGTGTGTTTCCACACTTGGAAAAACGAAGTTAACCCAGATGCAGAAAATGAAACCAAAATCAAGATGTCTCAGAATATTAAATGCTACAACAATTTGGAAATAACTCGACTGTAACCCATCCTCATTCGGGGAGGCTACAGTGTGTGTGAGGTGTGTGCGTGCGTGCCCACCACAAACCCATACGTGTCTATCTTCAAGCACGGTGGTGAATGAGCATTCGTGCCCAGAACAAAGAAAACAGAATTGACTAGATAAACACGGTTATGGCCAGTAGCTGGATCGACTCAGATTTTCTCTGCAGATTGTTCCTTGTCCACGCTCTGGCCATGAAATGAGCGTTGATAGTATGTAAGGGATAAAGTAAACCTGGGTTTCCTGGGGCTTGTGTCGGCATACCAAGCTCCCTCCAGATCTCTCTGCCAAGATGGGGCCAAGCCAGAGGGTTCCCTGGCCTGGGGAATAACCATACTACCTTCTTCTCGGAGCTGTGGTGCTCATTGTTTTGACATGTGCCATACCTTCTGTCTCTCACGGCCTTGGGGCCCAATGGGTGGAACAATGTAAAATTCCTCTTCCAACAGCTGTGAAAAAGAAACTCCCAGCTTTTCCCTTCCAGCTCAGGGTGTTTGGCTTGCTTTTGGGAGACCGGCTCCTTGTCCTTTCAGGGGTCTCTTGTCTTCATTTCCTGGCCTCCAAGAGGAACCAGTTTCAGCAGTTCCTTTCTGAGGGAGGTGAGCCGCCCTTCTGAGGTCTCTATTTCATTTTGTTTCATCCGAGAACACATCTTCCTTGTTGATAGGTTGTCTTGTTTCCACTGGGAAGCCAGCATCCCCTGAAAACCGAGGACCTCGTCCTATTTCAGATCTTGGGCCAAGTGTTGTCTGTGTCCGTCGATTTCAGAACCCTGAGTTAAGTAAGTTTCACTAAGAGGAACTATGCCGAATGAGGGGCTTTTAGAGAACAGGGAAGGAATCCATCTCCCTGCCTCTGCTGTCACTTATATGTGATGCAGACCTGCCCAGGGATCAGGGGTCTCAAATGAGGTCTCACCAAATACAGCAGAGAGGTGATCCTTTTTGGTTGGGGGGGAATTTATAGACCATGCTTACCAGCATCTTTGATGACAGTCGTTGACTAGTTCTCTGATCTTGGCTTGATTTCTTACCGTCTCTAAAGCTCAACGTATGTGTTCTTGTTCTGCCTAAGACAGGGAAGAGTGGCCACCCTCAGAGGTGCAATAAGAGTGAGTGAGGTGTGTTTGAGGGATGCATGCAGGGCCGTCGGGGGAAGAGTGCCATGAACACCCACACAGCCCTGTTCTTTTGAGTTCATTTCTAATCCGCTCCTTCCAGACACCCCGAGTCGCTCCTTTCCTCCATCCTTTCACAAGCGTTTCCCTTCCTTGTTGGTTTTGGATCCACCTTGCCCCCAGTGAGTTAACCTACGTGTTTCCAGTCTAATCTCATCCTGCTTCTTTCAGGCTGCCCGCCCACACGGGGGCTGGGGAATAATTGATTTGTCCTCAATGGTGTTTGTAGCGCCTTCCCTTCAAGCGTCACCTGTGCGTTTCAATTAACCTGCCACTTTTTCCTCTCTCCTGCTTCTGGATCATTATTAAAGAGATTAACCAAAACCAGACCAGTTCCCCAGCGGAGGCTCCACCGGGACCTGTCTCTCCCAGCTCCCAGCCTTGTCAGGGGTCAGAACATCTTCACGTGGCCCCAACTGACTCATTTTGAGGCCTCAGGACCCGTGTTCGGAACAAAGCCAATGTGAATTAATTTTGCAATTAAGACAGAACAAGCCGGGCCAGTCCTTTTATATGGCCTTTGTTTAATGTTTCCACCACATTCCTTTCCTTTTGCTCCTTCTGCTTTAAATCTATCACCTCCCCACCTCTCTCTTTCCACTCCCTGAACAAGATATTAGGGTTATCTGGCAGGATGTGGTCTTTGGACATCTGAGCATTCATCAGAGACCAGGTCATCGCTGCAGAAATTCTCCAGAGAATTAGGTCCTTATGGCTACAACTGGCCAGTGTCCTCGGTCACCCATGCCAGAAAGTGCACTTGCCTCTGGTGGATGTGGCTGCCCTGGACATAATGAAATCTCTAGAATTTGCATATTCAACACTTGGCAAATTAAAAAGTGCTTCCACCTTTGCTCTCACACCTCCTCCCCTAGGAAAGCTAGAACAGAGCCTTTATGCCTTCTGTGCTATTCACCCCATTTTCCAGCGCTGGAGCCAAACCCAGGGTCTGAGGTGCTACATCCTGTGCTCTGTATGAAGCAATGCGTGGGACAGGCACCTGCAGGGGCCTGACCTTGGAGGGCATCAGGCCCAGGAAGGACGGGAGGAAACTGAATTGTGTTTCCTTTCATGGGGAATCTGAGAGGAAGAAACAGGAGTGGTGGCCTCAAGCCCCTGGAAACTGCTGAGAGGTGTTTAGGGGCTTCTTGGGGTGATGCTCAGCCTGCCGGGTTGAGCTGTCCTGCCTCCAGGCTTGGAACCTGAGTCTCCTCTGGACTGTGTGAGAGCCAGGACAGAGAGACAGCACAGGGCATCTGCTCCAGAGGCAGACGGCCATCCAATCTGGGCTCTGCTGCTTGTTAGCTAATTATTCAACCTCCCCATGCCTTGGTTTCCCCATCTGAAATGGGAATGTAACTACTTAACTTCGTGGGGTTGTTACCAAGATGAAAGATGCAATGTATGTCATTCCCCGGCAAGAACATTTTTGTGCTTGGTGACCCCGCTCTGCCCAGGCTGCAAAATTCACTCGGTACACGTGCAACAAGCAAGGGCTGGGGGTTCATGGCCAGGCGGTGGCTCACACGTGCCAGGGAGCTAGTCCTAGAGAGGTGACTTGGAACTCAGCGGTGATGGCCCCCATCTCCTGCATGTGGCAGGACAGACCCTGGTTGCTGTGGCCTCAGACCCTGTACCACTGTCCTCGCCGGCTTCTTTTCCATTTCAGCTGCTCCTTCCAGACCCCAAACCCTCTGTGTGTATTGTACACTGAGCCAAAAAGGAGGAATCAGAAATTGCTCTCTTTTGAGTATTTTGAGGGATGGTGAAACCTTGTAGGAATGTTGCTCCAGGGACTGGGAAAGCACCATATGTGGGAAAGCATTTCTAAGCGAGCAAAATAGCATCTGCAAGCTGGTCAGGATCTTGGAAAACTCTGAGCGGGGAAAACGGGCACTAGGCAGAGTGCAGGAAGGGGTCCAACGGAGGTCTTTAACAGGTCTTTTTCCAATTATAGCCGAGAAGAGCCTGGGGACCCTGGCCTTCTTCAGAGCCAGGCGTGTATTTTCTCCGGGAGAAGAAGGCAGAGTTGATTGGCTTCCAAACCAGGCTTGGCAGAAACCCAAACAGAATCCGAGGCCAGGAAGCTGTGTCTTGGTAGGTCTTGCTTGTAGTAGGTGCTCATTCAGTAAATGCACCTGGAGACTCGACAACAGTGCAGCCCTGTGCCGGACGTCAGAGATGGGGGGATGAGAAAGACGTGGCCTAGTCATCCAGGGGAGCCATTCAGACAATGATAACTCAGTAGGGTCATTGCTTAAACGGGGGTCTCTATAAACTGCAGTCACCACTAGCGAAGGAGCATAGAAGTCTCTCTAAATTGAAACGTTCTCTGATGTGCCTTCCTGGTACTGCCTTTCCTCTTCCACTCCCCACTCCACGGACTTAGTCCTCTGCTGGTGTGTGTGCATGGAGGGCAGGCGTGCAGTGTCTTCCTCAGGTAACTGAGGTTCATGT